>PVJN01058604.1:0-12106 GCA_004026805.1 Lasiurus borealis | reverse complement strand
TTTCCTTTCCTTTCCTTTCCTTTCCTTTTCCTGGAGGTTCTACAATACAAGTTCGATATGTGGAGTTGATGGAGCAAGCTCCTTATTCCATCTCCCAATTCCAAAAATCCTCTTAAAATATTAGCCTTGGATAGAGGACATAAAGAACAGATACTACGCTTGATCGTAGCCAAAAGGCTGAGACGCAATCAAACCCACCGTTTCAGGCTTCCAATCACTCAGGAGGCTTGATCCCTGCCAGAGGGCAGGAAGTAGACAGTGTGGGGAGTTCACTCCCTCCCTTAACCTGGCCTGGAAATGGCCCTCATGGCCCTCGCTCACATGCTCTTGGACAGAACTTGGTCACATGACCTTACTTTACTGCTGGGAAGCTGGGAAAATGTAGTTTAGCACCCCTGGCTTCAATTCTAAGGAATGGAAGGAAAGGGAGAGTAGAGTATGGTGGATAGCTGGTAGTCACGCCATGTAATAGAACCTAATTCATAGGTTTGTGATGAGGATTAAATGAGAGGACTTGTGTAAAATCCGTAGAACAGTGCCTGGTGCATTGTTAGTGCTCAATATGTGTTTGTTCTATGATTATTTATTTGGAATTTAAAGGTCAGAGCATTTCTGGGCTAGGGCCTTTGGAATGATGTGGATCAGTGGATTTCACACTATGCTCCACTGACCCTTTCTGACCTCTCGGGACCCCTGGCGGTAGGGAGTTTCAACCAGAGGCACTCCTACCTTAGTCAGTTTATAGACTGGGTTCTAGATAAGATTCCATGGAAGAGAGGGGTCTGCAGCTTAAAACAAAACAAAACAAAACAAAAACATAAGCATCATCGACTTAGGGTAATCCCCTGAAGTAACACAGTGGGTTCTTCCACTTTCCCAGGATCCTCGCCTTGTGTCAGCTTGTCTCTTGGGGTGGCTCAACCCTGGGTTCCACCTTCATCTGAGACACAAGCAAAGACACCAGCAAGGATGTTGATAAGGACAGTAGAGACAGGGAGTCCAAGAATCTCCTGAGACTATGGGCTGAAGTCAACCAACTGCCCCCTGCATTGAATGGAACGAGGGCTTTTTGGCCTGACTCTCCTGGCACAGGGTCTGGGGGGACAGGGACAGCCTCTGGGATCAGCAGGGTCAGACACACATTTCCCACCTGTCCTTGGGCAGGACTTTGCTCCCAAGTCCAGGACTTCACATCTGTGCCTGATACATTCCATTCTGGCACATTGGCCCCCTGCCCTGGGCCCCAGCCCATCCAGATGGTTTGAAGCCAGCTCTATTGTCCCAAGTATTTGCTGTCTCCTGGCCTCAGGGCATCTGTGAACGTGATAACCTTGCCTTCTTGTCCTGTATGTGCTATCTGGAGGCTATGGAGTGTAGTGTTAGGAGTATGGGCTTGGTGTCACCAGACTCACATTCAAACCCCAGCTCATCCGCCTGCTGTGTGACCTCTGGCTCATTCATTCGTGTGTGACCTTCGGTGCTACTTACTCTCTGAGGCCTTCAGTTTCTCATCTCGGAAATACAGACAGTAATATCTTCTCAGAGGGTCGGCATTAGGATTAAGCAAGATAATGTGCGTAAAACCCTAGAATAAGTCCTTAATAAATGGCAGCTATTGTCAATTATTTGTGATCCTAGCCAAGAGAGAAAGTTTAAAATACTAAGCAGCATATTACAATAGTAACACAGACTTTCTATAAAAAATCCTGAAGGATATAAAAGGCTCTTCCTCCTGTTGTAATCCCTTTTCTACCTACCTCCGTATCTCACTTCAGAGGTTGCACTTCTTAAAATCATCTTTAATGAGCCATAAGCTCCAAGGTTATAGTCAAGAAACCTTGCTATGCTTTGCTTTATAAAGTCCCTTACCCTCAGGCCCCAGCCTACCTTTCCTCTTTCACTTCTTGCCAATCCTGCCCCTCTGTCCCCATCCTCCTTTAAGTTCCAGCTACACTGAACTGCTAATCCATATGCCCTGTCTTTGCCAGTGCTGTTTCCTCTGCTGGAAGTGCCTGTCCTCTCTTACTTCTCATCAAACTCCTACTCACTCTTCAAAACCCAATCCATGTGTCTCCTCCTCTTTGTGAAACTCTCCTTGATTGCTCATGTTCCTTAGGTGTCACATTACCTTGCTGGGAATAATCTGATATAAGTCCACACCCCCTACCTTGCTCTTGACTGCACCAGGGCAGGGAGCTGGGTCTTAATTTCTTCTCTTCCCCAGGGCCCAGCAGGTGATCTGGGACAGATTTTCTTGTGGTTTACATTTACATACCAAAACCCTTGCCCCAGGTCCAGCCCTGTGCTTCCAATTTCCCTTTTGTTGAAGGAACGATGGAGCTAAAGCTGGCCCTAGTCCTGTGGTTCTGATGTAGCCAGTGCTCCTTGGAGGAAGGTTGGGTGAATTTAATGAAGTTAATGGCTGGGGAGGTATAAATGGGTTTGCTCTACAGAACCACCAGAGCGTGGACTCCATCTCTGAGACAAATGAAGAGAGAAAGTCAATGCTGGTATTTTTCCTCCCCTGGCTGTGTCCTGGGGAGACTTGATTGGCCAGGCTTCAGGCTTTTAAGGGCCCCTTACCTATGAACCTCTTAGAATGGAACTGGTGCTCATGACTCTAGAATGCAGTAGTTTGAGCAGGTACAAAGGTCTAGAACCTTCTTCCAGAGACGCTGGGGTTCATTTCTTCTACATACCTTTCTGCAGTCCCTCTGATTTGGGCACGAGACAGCCAGGTAGGAACATGCCAAGTTGGCTTGGGTGCCTCCATTGAGCGCTTGTGGTGTGTCTGCCTATGTCACCTTGACCACTCTGGCCCTGGGACAGTTAAGTTGCCTTCTGTTGTACTCTTCCCTTCCTGTCATTCTGCTGTTTTTGTAGATTCTGACCCAACTCATATTTCAAGACTCATTCCAAACACCATCTACTCCATGAAGATTTCTTTGGTTCTCCCCCTCTCTCTCCAAGCTAGGCTGGATTTTTCTCTTTTAATTCCCATGGTTCTTTTGGCATTGATGGCCTCATATTAATATTTATTTAATTTTTAAGTTATAAAGCAAATGCCTACTTATTTTAAAAAGTCAAACAAAATAAGAGATTTATTTAAAGAATCAAGAATTCGCTTGTCCCACTTTTCCTCTCTCTGCAATCTTGCCCCTTTCCCAGTAAACCCTTTTAAGGGTTTGGAGTGTTCTTTGTATAGCTTTCTTCATGATTGATGTGTGTGCAGACACGCACGCACACACACACACACACACACACACTGTGGGAGACAGCTTCTGACATGGGTCCCAATGACCCCACTTTGTGTATTTTTGCCCTGAACCTAGTGGGAGCTGGGCCTAGTTACTTGTTTCTAATGAATAGAATACGACACAATTGATAGGATGTCACTTCCATGTATAAATCACAAAAGACCATAAGTTTTGCATTCTTGGTAGTTTCTTTAGCTCTTTTCATGTCTTTGCTCTGACAGAGAGGTCACCTGATGAGGAACTGAGGGTGGCCCCTTGAGGGAAGCCACTGCTTGCCAATATTGTCAGTGCACCAAGGAACGTGGAAGGCTGATGAACCTTGGGCATTAGCAGCGTTGATGCTAAGCACCAATTGTTTATGTTGAGACAGTAGTGGCTCAAGGCAATTTCCCTATCCTGATAATCCTTTTACTGTTTATCAAACTTTACCTTTGATATGCCTGTATGCATTGCTAAAGGGTGAATGTATATTCAAGTGAGTAAAAAACAAACAGTACTGAGAAGTTGACGTGGCTTTAAAGAGGTCTCCACCTGGCTCCCAATGCCTTCTAAATTCATATTTCTTGTATAGCATTTTTATTTGGGTGTCAGCCCCTCCTTCAGACCCTAAACCCTGCCTCAAAGGTCATGGAAGCCCCTGGCCAATCACCACTGAAGAGTTGAGGACCTCTGTCCAAAAACTCTGGAGGAACTTAATCCTTCCAACAACCACATAAGTGAGCTTGAACACAATCCTTCCACAGTCAAACCTTTGGATGACTGCAACCCCAGCAGACAACTTAATTACAGCTCCACAGGAGAATCTGAGCCTGAGGACCCAGCTAAGCAGTGTCTAGGTTCCTGACCCACAGAAACTGGGATTTGTTCCAACCTGCTGGGCTTTGAGGCAATTTGTTACATGGCAATAGATAACTAATACATCTTGCATGCTGGTACATTTTATTTCCATAGGATAAATGTATAATAACATTATTAAAGAGCAAATAGATGTACACATTTCAATTGTTAGCAGATGGAGCTATATTTCTAAAATATTGTAGCAATGCCCTTTCCACCAGCCCATGCTCTCACAGCTTCATCAAAACTGATTATTATCAATCTTTTACAATTTTTGCTACTCCAGTAGGTGAAAATGGCATCTCATCATGTTTTTGTTACAGTTTGCATTTCCCTTATTATTAGAGAAGTTGAGCATTTTTTCTTATATTTATTGTGTATCTGTATTTCATTAGATAAATATTTACTGAACCCCTAATGTGTGCCAGGTGCTATTACATTATCTATAATAGTGAAAGCATAATATGCGAATTAGACTGGACTTCCTTCTGAATGTCCTTCCAGATGACCTTCTGGATGAAGCCATGGTGGTGGGGGCTGAGGCAGAGGTGGCTGACAGCAACTGGGGAGACTGAGTCCCTTGCACAAATTTTATGCATCAGGCTTCTAGTAAAGACATAATAAGATGAGAAACTAAGATGGCAGCATAGGTAAACACCTGAAATTGCTGTCTCGCACAACCACTTCAAAACTACAACTAAAAACAAAATGGACATCATCCAGAACCACAGGAAGGCTGGCTGAGTGGAATTGTATAACTAGAAGGAAAGAGAAAAGCACACTGAGACTCAGAGGAGCTGCAGAAGTAAAGTGCAGAAGTATAGAGGTGTGCACACGCAGAAAGGGCTGGCAACTGAGTACACAGCTGTCTTTTTCAATCCAGAGGGAGACACAAGCTCCTGACTTCTCTGAACTCCAATTACAGGCAAGACTCTAAGGACTCAGACTCATACGGGAGAAACTGGACTGTCAGGCATCAGACAGAACTCGAGCTTGGCTTTCTCTCAGGGTGCTTGCAGTGATTACCAAGAGACACTGAAGACCCAGAGGCCTCTTAGGGCAGGGCTGATGGTCAGCCATTGCTGTTTGTTCCACCCTGAGACCCTGTACCACCCAAGCTGTGTGCAGAGGCTTTTGCATATGAATGGCCTGGTCCTTTGAAATCTAAAATTACCTAACAAACTGCAGCTGAGTCAGAGAGACCCAGAATATCCAAAAGAAGGCCTAAGGCCCCACAGCAGCTTGCATTGCTTCACAGCTGGGCCTCATCTTGGCACCTTCAAAACCCAAACAAAGAAGAGGAATCTGCAAATCTCTCCATAGCTCCTGCTGGGTGGCCTCAAGCATAGGCTAAATTAACACCTCCTTGGAGATCCAAGAGCCAGTGTACCCAGTGGTCAGAGTGGGACCATCCAGATTACAACTCAGATCCATAAGGGACACACTCAGGGAGCAGATTCAGTGAGCACCAAAGCCCCACTGAAGCAAGTCTTGCCTCATAAGGGTGTCTCCAGCACAGGAGTTTTCCCATTGTAGAAACAGATGAGCCTCACAGCCAATTGGCCTGGAGGTAAATTCCTCCCAGTGCTACCAACAACAATCAAGGCTTAACTACAATAAAACTCAGCAAACAGCCCACAAAGGGTGTCCACCTCAGGTGATTGGGGAGGCTGAGCCACTGGGCCCTATAAGACACCTAGCCCACAAAGCTACTCTACCAACTCAGGGAAGGAGCAAAAATGTGGAGACAAAGAAACATGTCACAAATGAAAGAAATGGAGGAAAGCAAACTACTGGATATAGAGTTCAAAACCACAGTTATAAGATTTTTCAAGAATTTTCTAGAAACCGTTGATATATTTAGTGAGACCCTTGAGGATATGAAAAAGGACCAACTAGAAATTAAGTATACACTGACTGAAATAAAGAATAATATACAAGAGATCCAACAGTAGATTAGAGGATCACAAGAATCAAGTCAAAGATTTGAAATACAAAGAAGCAAAAAACAGCCAACCAGAAAAGCAAAAAGAACAAAGAATCCAAAAATATGAAGCTAGTGTAAGGAGCCTCTGGGACAACTTCAAGCATACCAACATCTGAATTATGGAGGTACCAGAAAAAGAGAGAGAGCAAAATACTGAAAACCTATTTGAAGAAATAATGACTGAAAACTTCTCCCACCTGGTGAAAGAAATAAACTTAGAGGTCCAGGAAGCTCAGAGAACCTCAAACAAAAGGAATCTAAAGAGGACCACACCAAGACACATCATAATTAAAATGCCAAGAGAAAAAGACAAAGAGAAAATCTTAAAAGCAGCAAGATAAAAACAGTTAGTTACCTACAAGGGAGCACCCATATGATTGTCAGCTGATTCTCAACAGAAATCATGCAGGGCAGACGGGAGTGGCAAGAAATATTCAAAGTGATGAACAGTAAGAACATACAACCAAGATTATTCTACCCAGCAAAGCTATCATTCAGAATTGAAGGTCAGAGAAAGAGCTTCACAGAAAAGAAAAAGCTAAAGGAGTTCATCAACACCAAACCAGTATTATATGAAATGCTGAAAGGTACTCTTTAAGAAGAGGAAGAAGAAGAAAAAAATAAAGATAAAAATTATGAACAACAAATATCTATCAACAAGTGAATCTAAAAATCAAATGAATAAAAAATCTGATGAACAGAATAAGCTGGTTATTATAATAGAATCAGGGGCATAAAAAGGGAGTGGACTGACAATCCTCAGGAGGAAAAAGGTGAGGGGGCTGCAGGAAGAGACTGGACAAAAATCATACACTTATGGATGAGGACAGTGCAGGGGGTGGGGGGGAGTTGGCAGAGGATGGGCAGGGCATGGGAAAGTGGAACAACTATAATAATCTGAGCAATAAAGATTCATTAAAAAACAAGACATAATAAAACATGGACCTTTCCCTTAAAGAGCTCACAGCTTAGTGGGGAAGATGAACATAAAAAAAAAAATAGATGGTAAATACTAAAACAAACATTTGCATCTAGTATTCTGTAAACATAAATGTAAAAGAGACCATAATTCCTGGGGTTGCTTGAGAAGACAGGTAGAGGAGTGGGTATTTGAACAAGATATTGTAGGAGGTGTAGAAGTTTGTCAAATGGAGAGGGGCAAAGACCCAGAGGCATGGCCAAGTTGGCGTTCAGCAACACTGGAATAGAGGAGGCAGAGTGATAGGGGATGAGGAGGAATGGGCTGGAGTTGAGACGAAGCCGGTCAGTTATGGCTGATGGGAGAGGATTCAGCTGCTAAGCTCAGGCCTTTGGACACTGTCATGCAGGCCACCCAGAGCCCCTGAAGACTTTCCAGCAGAAGAGTGACATGATGGATTGACACGGCTTGGGTTTATTTATGCACCTGCTACATCTCATTGACTAGAGGACATGAGGGTCTGTCTCAGTTTCATCCCCGCGTCTCTCCCAGCACACAGCAGCATCCACACAGATTTGTGGACTGAATGAAAAAAAGAGGGTTCTGCTTGAACCTATTGAGATGGGACTGGCAAATGTGGGCTGACAACATCAGTGAGGCTGTGAGTTGGGAGCCATAGACTGGGGCATATGGGACTCAGGGAGGAAGAGCGCAGGTCCTGGTACCAAAAGATGACCCAGAACCAGGTGTCTAGGACCCACGTGGGTTCCCTGCAGCTGACTCCTGGTGGGAGCGCTCCTGCTGCTTCCCACAGGCAGGGCTTCTCTCCAGGAAGCTCCTGCGAGACGTCCTGGGGCCTCGGCCCCAACAGACAGATGGCTTGCTTCCTTCTTTTATTTTGCCTTGGCATCTTTTGCTTCCCAACTAGCCATGATGGAGGCTCCTCATTGTATTTTTAATAAGGCTAGATGGTCTCAAGGAGGAAAGAGGATGAGCTGAAAGAGCCCTTCATATTTCTCTTGTGCAACAATCCTCCCCTGACAAATGTAGTTCTTTTTCTCGTGCATGAACCCCAATCGATTTTCCCTCTGTCAGAATCCCTCAGGCGTTGCCAGTCTCCTAATGGTAACCGATGAGGACACACTGGGCTCCTGTTGTTAGCGGAACCGCCAGTGGCGCAGCATGCCTATGACCTACTCGCTGCAGGATTAGAACAACTTGTCAACAGTAATGAAGGTACAATCTATGGAGTGCCTACTGTGTGCCAGGCACTGTGCCAAGTGCTTTGCATATATAATCTGGTTCAGTCTTCTCACTAGTTCTGTGACATCTGTGTTATTATTATTATTATCCCCACTTTACAGGTGATGAAACAGGGGTGCAGGGAAGTTAACGACCAGGTCAGTAGAGTACTGACATTGAGCAGAGGGGCCAGGACCTGCAGTCTCCTGGAAGCCCAGTGCCCTGCAGATTCACACCCAGGTTTCATCCAACTCAAACTCTCCATGTCGGTTCCCATCATCTGCTCAAAGGAATGTGTCTTCACATGGCGCCAAGCTGGCCATTGGTGCATGATCTCTGCATGAGTCTCTCCTCATGGGCACTGGGGTAAGGGCTTGGGTTCCTGCCCTGGTATTTTGTTCAGAGTAAGATGTACAAAAGGGGTTGAGCTCTCCAACCCCTGGATCAAAGGCAGGGTGGGGTTGTAATCTAGAGATGGATCCAAGCATTAACAAGGAACCTGGTTCCTGGAGAAGGAACTGAAGGGGGGATTAAGATCCCGGGTAATTGCGGGAATCATGACCAGGTATCTTTCCTGGGTATCTCACGTGAGTTGGGAGAAGCTCAGAGGGTCTTTTCTTCTGTTTCTGATTTAGCTTTTCTCCTTCTTCTCTCCTCTCTCTTCCCTCTTCCTTATCCTCTTCTATTTATATGGAAATAGTGTTACTGTTTTTCTGAACATAAAAATTCATGCTCTTTGTAAAAAAGTTAGTATAAAGGTTTGAAGACAAATGCAAAAATGAAACCCATCATCTTTATCTCCCCACCCCCCAATTCAGAAATAGACCCCACTCACTTTTTCTGTTTGTTAAAAGGAAGTCAGAGTACACAAACTGGGTTCCCCCAGAGCGTCTCACTGTACAATAGACCCCGGCCATCCCCCAGCACCATCTGTTGATCTGCTTTGCCATTTCATGTGCTGTGTGGGCTTTCACTTTTTTAAAATACATTTTATTGATTTTTTACAGAGAGGAAGGGAGAGGGATAGAGAGCTAGAAACATCGATGAGAGAGAAACATCGATCAGCTGCCTCCTGCATGCCCCCCACTGGGGATGTGCCTGCAACCAAGGCACATGCCCTCGACCGGAATTGAACCTGGGACCCCTCAGTCCACAGGCCAACACTCTATCCACTGAGCCAAACCGGTTTCGGCAGGGCTTTCACTTTTGGATGGACCATTAACTTATCCTGATCTTGTTGGTTGTGTGTTCCTGAAACACGGATGTGTATGTCTCAAGGAACTGGTTAGGAAACAACTAACCTCTTCCTACCATGCATCTTTCACTTGTTTGTCTCAGATTTGTCCCTGAACTGAAGACAAGCAGTTCACGTTTGACGAAAGAGAGGAGAGGCTCAATGTCCTCACAGACCAGGGGAAGGGACGATGAGAGAGAGCGCCCATTTTGGGCACCATGCTGGCAGGATGCCAGCACATGGGCAAGGGGGACACTGGAAGGCATTGCTTATGCGGGCAGCAGTGCTCTGGCTGATAGACAGAGCTTTCTTGGGTAACTTGACATTCTAGACGAAAACAAATCCCTGGCCCACGAGAGAATGAGATATCAAACTTCTACTCATCCATCAAATAGGCATCTACATCCATTCATATGTCAGGCTCGGTGCCAGGCACTGGAGATATGGAATCGAATAAATCATGGTCTGTACAAAGTGATGTGAAAAGATACATGGGAGCAGAGAGAAGGGAAGGACTGTGACCTCTCTGGGCTGTTTCTGAGGAAGGCATTTGAACCAGTTCAGGGTAGGGCTGTGGTTGGCAAACTGTGGCTCTCGAGCCACTTGTGACTCTTTGGCCCCTTGAGTGTGGCTCTTCCACAAAATACCATGGCCTGAGCAAATCTATTTTGAAGAAGTGGCGTTAGAAGAAGTTTAAGTTTAAAAAATTTGGCTCTCAAAAGAAATTTCAATTGTTGTACTGTTGATATTTGGCTCTGTTGACTAATGAGTTTGCTGACCACTGGGTTAGGGGGTAGGGAGGTGAGGAGGGCTGGGGTCTCCAGGCTGGGGGAATAGGATATTGACAGTTAGGTGGAAAGCAGAATGCATGTCTGACATATAGGTGGGAGTGAGAAAGAGGAGAGTGGTGTATGGGAATTAATTGGTTAGAGCTGATTAGGACCAAGCCTTGAAGGTTACGTTATTAAAGAAAAAAAATCTTTATTGTTGAAATTATTACTTATGTCTCCCCTTTTCCTCCCATTGACCCCAGGCCTCCACCACCCTAGTGTCTGTGTCCCTGGGTTACGCATACATGCATACAAGTTCCTTGGTTGATTTCTTCCCACTCACCTACCTACCCTTACCTTCCCTCTGAGATTACAGTCTGTTCCATGAATTCTATGTCTCTGGATCTATTTTGTTCAGCAGTTTATTTTGTTCATTATATTCCACATATCAGTGAGATCATGTGATACACATCTTTCTCTGACTCTTGAAGGGTTTTGAAGGTCTAATGTCATGCTAGGGGATTTAGCCTATAGGCCTTTGGGAGCGATGGAAGAGTTTGTGCATGCAAAAGAGCTGATCGAACAAAGATCTCTCTGGTCACTCTCAGAGAAAAAACTGGGGCCCGAGGACCAGGCCCAAGGCTCTTTATGACCTTAGGGAGAGACAGAGAGGGTTCCAACTGAAGCACATGTCTTTGGGGTGCATGCAATAGGGCCTGTGAAGGAGGACTAAGGAGACAGAGGGCACTGGGTTTGGTACAGAGCAGACATGGGGGCTGGGAAAGGTGAAGGAGGAGGCAAAGGTGAGGGCAGATCTCTGATTGTCCTGGCTGGGAGGCACCAAAGCTAGGAGGTGGCAGGGTGAGAACAGGATGTAGACTTGGCAGCAGGGATTTTGTTGTCCTCTCTCTTGTGCTGCCTAAGGCAGTGGGAGGAGTCAGCAAAAGACCAGTCTTTTTGTGTTTTGATTCTCAAAGGGTCATAGGCGTACTGTCAAGAGGGCCTTGGAGATTATCCCACCCACCTCCTGATTTTATGGACAAGAAAACTGAGACCCAGAGAGGGAAAGGATGGGCCCAGGGTCACACATGAAGTCATTGGGGCTACATTCCAGGTACTGTGATTCTCAGAACAGGCTGGTCCCACCCTGCCAGGCACCATGACCAGATGTGGTAACAGCTGTGGGCTGTGGAGCCAGACACACCTGGCTGGGAATCGGGGCTCTGCTACTAGCCATCGACCTTGGGCAGGTCCATCAGCCCCTCAGAGCTTCAGTTTTTTATCTTGAATGTAGGACTAATAGTCCTTGTAGTGCGGAGAGATCACGAGGATTGGATGAGATATGTGCCTCAACACACGCTGCTTCTCTAGCCTCTTTTTCTCCTCCAAGCTTGGCCTCATCATTTCCAATCTCCCATCTCAGAGCTAATCTTTTCACTCTTAACTGAGGCCTTACAAATTTTCTGAATTGGCCATGATTCAGATTAATGGAAACTTCATATCTTTAGAAAACTCCTTTCTTTTTTAAAATTTCATTTATTGGGAGCAAGGGGGAGAGAGAGAGAGAGAGAGAGAGAGCGAGGAGAGAGAGAGAGAGAGAGAGAGAGAGAGAGAGAGAGAGAGAGAGAGAAACAGTGATTTGTTGCCCCACCCATTTATGCATTCATTCATTGGTTGTTTCTTATATGTGCAACCTTGGCATATCGGGACGACACTTTAAACATCTGAGCGACTCAGCTAGGGTTTTAACAAGTTTCTTAACTTCCCTAAGACTTGGTGTTCTTATCTGTAAAGTGGGGGAAATAACCCCCACCTCCCAGGATTCTTTGGGAGTTAAAGGAGGTGATACAGGTAAGGCAT
>PVJN01058603.1:0-12106 GCA_004026805.1 Lasiurus borealis | reverse complement strand
TTGATCAACAGAATAAACTGGTGAATATAATAGAATCAGGAGCACAGAAAGGGAGTGGACTGTTAATTCTTAGGGGGAAAGGGGTGAAGGGTGTACAGGGAGAGACTGGACAAAAATCATACACCTATGGATGAGGTCAATGGGAGGGAACTAAGGGCAGAGGGAGGGGTGGGAGCTGGGTGGAGGGGTGCTATGGAGGGGAAAAAAGAGAAACAAATGTAACAATCTGAATAATAAAGATTTAATTTAAAAATAAAATAAATAAAAAATAAATAAAACTCAAAGGTAAAAAAAAAGAAGCTGATCTGTATTGATAATATCACCAGCATCCTGTGTGGTTGGAAAGATAGAAGGCACCAGGAGATGGATGTGAGAGTGGTGAGTTTGAGATGTTTATTTTTTCCCAACATTTTTCCTACAAAATCAAGGACTAATGTCTTCCTTTCACTAAAGGTCATAGCTTCCTATCAGTTGTCTTTCTCCACTAAGCTTCCCCTGATTCAGTTTACCTTATCTCAGCTCTTTTTGTGTAGTGGTAGAAATGAATTCCTTACCACTGTTGTTAATAGTCCCCCAAAATTGCACTATCCCTTATCCTTTCCTTATGATTTAATTGCAACCAACTGATAATTTGTAAATAGTCACTCTGTGGTACTATCTTAAATTACCCAACTTAATTTATTTCCTTTATTACCCAACAATTTCTTTCCTTTCAGGACACGGACTGACAAAATTCACATATTCTCAATGTCTGCATGCAGGTTATTAAATTTATAGAAGGAGTAAATGAAGGAAAATATATATGGAAAGGAGTAACCCTCCCCCTGCCCCACTCCCAATCCCAAGAGCATTAGCTTAGTGACTTTGCAGTGTTTTTTAAAATGCCACCCAATAGCCATGGGATATGGATTTTAACAGGCCTGAGGTCCAGAGCACTGGGTTTTGGAAGCACCAGCCCGAATACTATTCTAGTCCATTAAGTGGGAGGTGATTGATCCCAAACAAGGACCATCAAAATTCACTGCCTTGGCCTTGTTTAGTTTGAAAAATAAAATAGGTGAACATAGTCACAAAGGAGAAAGAGACACAGTAGATAACTCAAAAACAATGAATAAACCTTCCAGAATTAGCAAGGCTGGTTGGTGGGAGAAGAGCACCTTTATTGCCTGCTCTTATAGGCAATGAAGAATACTCAACCAGCTCATGCTTAAGATGTGGCAATATTAAGGACAAAGCTCTAGTGATTAGAATGGTGCCATGTTTATAATTATTGCACATTTAAAGAATGACTATTTTCTTTTATCATAAGAGATCTATAAATATCAATGTCTCCTGTTTTAATAGAACCCGCTCATTATTCTTGTTAACCCATCTATGCTGTATTGTCTGGCCTCTGGGAAACCACTGTGACTATGAATCAAAAGGACTTGGGAGGCTAGGCAGTTTGGGACCTGGTGCACAACCACACCCCATACTTCATCACCTTATTGTATTCCCCCCAGCTCAAGCTTCCAGAGCCATGGATAAGCACTTAACACTATGTACATAAACACAAATATATGGACAATGGACATTGGTTGTTTAGAGTTATAATATCCTGGCTGTTTTTAACAATATCCTCAGTATTTTTAAAAATCTTTTTTGAAGAAGAACTGAATTTACCAACCAGCTTATCAAAACACAATCCTGCAAAGTTTTGTTAAAGTTTCCATCTGCAGCAGACTTGTTTCTTTCATCACTTCTTTCACTCAAAGTTCCCTCAACATAACTTGATTCAACTTTTCAAATTTCTATTCTGGCTCACCACATGTCGAATCTTGCTAAGCAAATGGAGAAATAACATTCCACACGTCTCTTCCTGTCAACGACAACATCTGTGTTTGAGCCATTAAAGACTACAACCTGAATTTCACCCCACTGTTTACTCTCACATCAAGCTCTGCAATGAATGCATACAAGAACTTTTCCTTATCATTATGAGCTGAGGTATGCATGGAATCAGAATCTGTGCACCTATGTTTAGCATATTGTGCCTTGATTGCTAATTAAAATAACTGTTCTCCACAGAATTCTTCAACCACATGATAAATATCTTGCCTGGGAGAATGCAAATTTATCTACTCTGCCAGACACAGAATACCTTATGTTAAAGATGGGAAACTATAGTCACCAATAAAAATTGTCATGGTGTTAAATCATTTTACCTGCAGAATAATAATTTCTATATTTACCCAAGTTTTTGTACTTTAGTCTCTTTAAGAATTATTTTTTTAAAAAAGAAAAAATAATTATTTCTATTTAAGGCTACTGAATGCCAATAGAGTCTAAGTCCTCAAAGCAGAAAAAAAATTACTAAAACCAAAATACATTTTGCCCAAGGAATAACACTCATCCTAGAAAGATATGAAAATATTTGGGTAGCTAGTAATTTGCAATATTTTAGAACCTATCCAAATAAATTGGGAATGAGAGAACCACCATGTTGACCTAGCAAGCTTGGTAGAACAGTTGTTTTATATAGGATGGGACAAAAGTAGGTTTACAGTTGTTTATATAGAAACTAATAAAATAATAAATAATAATACAAGAAATAACTGTTTCACTTACAATTGTAAATCTATTTTTTGCCCCACCCTGTACATTTAAAAGGAAGCTACTAGGTTTTTAAAATTCAGTAGCAAAGAAATATTGGCCATAGTTGGCTGTGGGTGCAGGTTTCAGCTTCCCTTGCTCACTTTACACCAAGTGTCCATCATATTATGTATCAGACATCATCAGTCTCCATTAGTCACTTCAAATTCAGCAAGTCAAAACCTGATCAAATCACTCTTCCCTGTATATTATTCTCCCTCTCTTGACTTTGTTGTCACAGTGAATGGGTAACCAGTTTATGCAGATGCCCAAATAAAAACTCTAATAACATTCCTATCTGTAACCAATCACCACATACTCTTTTTTCCTATTTCTATGATATTTACCAAATTTTCCCTTTTTATTCTCCAGTACAAATATCTTCATTTTGTTACTCAAAATTTCTTACTTGAATAAGTGAAATGTCTTTGTAATTAGTCTCTAATTAGACTATTTGACTTTCAATTCATTCTCCATATGTAGGTCAAACTGGTTTTCTGAAAATATAAATATGATTCTTGGCTTACATATCTTTTAGTAGCTTCTTCTATTTTTAAGTGATTTTTTAAATAATTCAAACCCCTTATATGGCACACAAATTACTTTATAATTTGACCCAGCCTATGCTTCAGCCTTATTTCTTGCCACTTTTCATCTCTTTATTTACACTCAAACTGGAGCAAGCTATTGTAGTTTCTTTAGCATGCCTGGTTTCTCGAGCTTTCAGACACTGGCTTGGATCTCATCCAGGACATTGTGACCCCCCGTTAGACTGTTAATATCTGGAGACATTTTTGATTGTCAGCACTGAGAGGGGTGCTGTTGACATGTACAAAATAGCTGCTCACAACAAAGAATTATTCAGCACAAAATGTCAATAGTTCTAGGGTTCAGAAACCCTAACCTGGCCCCTCTTCTTCCCAGGTATGACAGAGCCTACTAATTGTCATGGTATTCATTCTTCATCTTTATTTTACTACTCAAACCTCTCAAGGTTTAGCTAGACACAGAGTCACTTGGTTGGACTATAGTCTCCAGTTTCCATCAGATCCAAATGGAGGCATGTATGCAGTGCAGAGGTAACATAGCACGCTTGAGACTGATGTCTTTAGGAAGGCCTGCTTGCAGTTGGACCTTTGGATGGCATTAGGGAACTCAGATTTCAGAGTAAGAATAGATCACCTTGCCTAAGCTATGTAAAAATACATCTGCTTTCTTTCTGGGAGTCTTGAATTTTGGTATGTCCTCAGGTAGAAAATGACTACATGACCAGCCCCAACAAAAACCCTGGGTACAGAGTCTCTAAAAAGTTTCCTTGGCAAACCACATTTTATACATGTTATCACAATTTGTTGCTGGAAAAATGAAGCACATCCTGTGTGATTCAACTAGGAAAGTACTCTTGGAAGCAAGCAGCTGGTTTCCTCTGGACTTTGCCCCATGTACCTTTGCTCTTTGATGGTTTTTCTTTGTGTCCTTGTTTTGCATTAAATCTTGGCCAAAATACAACTATATGTTGAGTCCTGTGAGTACTTCTAGTGAATCAGTAAAACTGGGAGAAATCTGGGGACTCTAAATTAAACATGTAACTTAAGTTCTGGCCAATGACAAGTGAACAGAAGTCAGCTTCTGGGTCACATCCTTTAAACAATTGTTTAGTTCTTGTCCTCCTTTCCTTCTTCCTGAATGCTGAATGGTGGGTGTGGTACTTGCCAGCCAGTTTTAATCAGATGGAAAAGGACCATACCCTAGAGTAGAGGTTGGCATATTCTTTTTCTGTAAAGAGACTATATGGTCTCTGTTGAAACTGCTCATCTCTACCATTTTAGCACCAAAGCAGTCATAGAGAATACATAAATAAATGTGCGTAGGTGTGTACCAATAAAACTTTATTTACAAAAAATAGGAAATGGGCCAGATTTTGCCTGAGGATCACAGTTTGCCAATCTCATCCTAAAGAACAGAGTTAAGAAGGTGTTGAGAATCAATTCTCCATGGGTAGAATTTTTCTGCTCATCTAGTGAGCAGAAACACTAATCACCTTTGTTCCAAATGCTTTTATTTTCACAGATGTTTGTGTATCAAACAGTCTTAGAAGATAGAGATATTCTCCCTTTGAAGGGCAAGTTTGTTAACTACCCAGGATAATAAATATAATATTGTTTTCTGGGACAAAAGTCAGGCCAACTTATTCATAATTATGAAAGATTTGGTTTTAAATGTATAGGGTTTTTTTCTTGTATTCTAAGCCACAGTCAGAGCAGGTGATTCCTATCCCTCTTAGTGGGCTGTGTGAGATTTGGGACTCAGGCAACTAGAGCAAATGCTGGTAGTCTGGCTGCTGCTATTACTGTGAGTAACACAGTCCTTTGTCTCTGACCCAGGAGTCTTATGTCTGTTTCTATTTATGAAACTGTGGCAAGCTAAATTGATACTTTACAAATAAGATAAAACCTCAGTCCTTGAAATACCAACTTGTTTGAGGAAAAAATGGCGATGGAATACAGATATGTCCTGAGCCTTATACCAGAGCAGATAGAAAGAACAGCTGAGAGTCACATGGGGATTGTTTGTTGGTGAGTTGAGGGACAGCTATACTCCAAGAGACAGTGGGGGACTGCTGGACAGGGCTTTCCTGACCGGACAGCCCCCACTGCTGCTGGGTTCCCTCCTGGAGTGACCCATTTGGATGCAGAACTGTGCCATCTTGAAGGGGAAAGTGGATGTTATAGGAAGCCTGAAAATCTATAACTGTGGCACCCTCCAAACAACTGTGAACCCCATAGAACCAGTCCCCAATTGGTACAAACATCTGGATTCAGAGGAGCTTTACACTCCACATGGAAAGGTCAGATTTTGCCTGGGATAAGGAGAGAGAGAACAACATAACCAGACACCCAGAGAAGAGAGACTATGGGGAGACAAAGAAGCAGCCCACATATGAAAGAAAAGCTGGCATCACCAGAAAAGAAAATAAACGAAATGGAGGCAAGCAACCTGCCAGAGAAATAATTCAGAGAAATGGTTATAAGGTGGCTGAAAAGAATAGAAGACAAATTTGACAATATGTGTAAGAATCAAGAGGAAATGAAGAACCAAGAAGAAATGAAAAATGACATCACTGCTGTAATGAACTCAATAGAAAGCATAAAGAGTAGACTAGAAGAAGCAGAGGACTTCACCAGTGAGCTAGAAGACAATGTAGGAAAAAATACCTAAGTAGAACAGCTTCTAGAAAAAAAATTAAAAAGCCGGAGGAGAGCCTAATGGAACTTTGGGACAACACAAAACAAAACAACATCCACATAATAGGAGTTACATAAGGAGAGGAAACTGAGCAAGAAATAGAAAACCTGTTTGAAGAAACAATGACAGAAAACTTCCCTGTATAGGGAAGAAAAAAACCCCACACAAATCCAAGAAAATCTCAAGTCCTTCATGGTCCTTGACATAGGTATTTGGAACCCTAAGTAATCTAATGGTATAGAGCTTCTTACATCCTTCCTATGTTGGGGGAAAAAATTAACTTGTAACTTGTTTGATGTACTGGAGACCAGTTTAGCCTATAACTTCATATTCCTAGGCTAATGGCGAAATGACACACATTGGGACTTGTAATACTTGTGAGGGACAAAACTGACTACTTTGGGACAAGAAAATCTGACTCTTAAGCAAACTCCAATGCCTGCTCCACTGCACACTCACTGCTCTTACAATAGAGTTCCAAACACCTTCCCATAAATCCTCCTCTGTTTTTGAAAACAGTCCCAAGGGCCTATTGAAACTATAGTTTCTTTACACTTCCTCTTTCTTTCCCTATAGCCATGCTTGAGTGTTAGTCCTCTAGTGGATTCACCTAAAAATTGTTTGAAATAAAGGCTTAATCATAAGTGGGAGCCACCAGGTACAGCTCAGAACATGTCTTTAGAGTAGGCTTTCCAAATGCAAAGGTTTTAGGTGTAATCCCTGTGTGTATTAATTTCTTTGTGACTACCCTCTAGAGTTCATATTAAGCACATCTCATGAATCATTGTTTGGTTATGAATGTTCACATGGTTCCTATTATGGCTGTCTTTTTTGGTACGTATCTTCAATGTAGAGGTGGTATTGACCCCTTAGCAGGTCCCTCAGGGAATCAACAGGACCAGCCTATTTGTGGCTTCAGTATCTCCTGAGGTTGCTGGTATACCTCCTTTGGATTATTGATCGCTTATTGTCTCTTAGTTTGAAACAGAACAATTAGTAAAGGGACACCAAGGCTTTCTGAAACCCAAGATACATAAATGTTTATGTGTTGGTTCTTATCTAATTTGACCATTCATAAGGTAGGAGAGGAAAATGTAATATGAAAGTGGTATGTATATCACATATTGGGCAAAGCTAGCCGTGGAAATGGATCTAATTACAATATCTAGAACAATAACAATCTAGCAGTGAGAATGGATCTAAATATACAATATCTAGAACAATAACAAACATTTTTTTGGTTGAAAGGAAATAGTGTGTTATTGAAGGAACATATAGTGTTTTGGTCAAAGTTTATGAGAATCAGGAGTTCTCATAAACCTTAGACCCAAAGACAGGTAAATAAGTAATTGTAGATTATCTGAATTTGTATCAAACAGAAATCAAATTCCTTATCTCTTACCATATAAAAAGGTAATACAAGCCTTAGCCAGTTTTGCTCAGTGGATAGAGCATCGGCCTGTGGACTGAAGGGTTCTTGGTTCCATTCCAGTCATGGGCACATGCCCAGGTTATGGGCTCGACCCCCAGTAGGGGGCGTACAGGAGGCAGCCTATCAATGATTCTCTTTCATCATTGATATTTCTCTCTCTTCTTCTTTCTTCTTCTCTGAAATCAACAAAAATATATTTTAAAAAAATTTTAAAGGTAATACAAGATGATGAGACAACATGATGAATAAATTAAATCTGAACTGTTGCCATATGCTTTACTTAGCTTACTATGTATTCCTATCTGAATAAATTCAATTAATTTTTTGTACATAAAAGTTCTTTATTATTCATTCACCCACTCTACAAAGCTGACCATAACATTTCTACTCTCAAGCATCCATTGCTCTCCTTTTAAGATTCTATTTCCAGGAAACTTGTCTGCTACTCACAATGTTGGCCTTCATGACACACTTCCTTGTGTTACTCAGTGTTCCTTTATACAAATTATTTTTTATCTTCTCATCTCAGAGATAAGTTTTTTGATATCAGAAGCTTTTGCTAAAGCAGTTAACTTAGCACAGTGATAGTATTGCAGGTATTCAGTATGTAATTGTTAACTGGTGGGTTTTTAAACATTTTAAAAGTGGAGAAAAGTGAACACCATGCTACAATGAACATGAAAATCAATTTTATGGTGGCTGAGGTTTTTCAAAGAGCTTCCGTGCTTTCACCTCAAGAAGTTCCCAGGATGCCAGGCCTGCAGTCAGAGTTCCCAGGGAAAGAGTTTCCTGGCTGTTCCCTTCCCTGAGTTCTGAACTGCAGGATAAAAGATGCCCATGTTCACTGTCCAGAAGAAAAAACCCAAGTCTGTACTGTTTGACAAGTTAGAAGAATGACCCGAGACTTCAGCAGATGTCTTCAGTGACCGAGCATGGGTAGGACATTCTTCTGTAGCTATTCTTGGATCCCAGCACAAGGTCATGTAGGGTGAGGCACATGGGGCCTGAGAAAAAACAGATGCTTGGGAAAGAAGTTACAGGCGATACTGGAAATACTGTATGATCTAGACCAGTGGTCGGCAAACTGCTGTTTGTGAGCCATCTGCAGCTCTTTGGCCCCTTGAGTGTGGCTCTTCCACAAAATACCATGGCCTGGGTGAGTCTATTTTGAAGAAGTGGCGTTAGAAAAAGTTTAAGTTTAAACAATTTGGCTCTCAAAAGAAATTTCAATCGTTGTACTGTTGATATTTAGCTCTGTTGACTAATGAGTTTGCCGACCTGAATGCTTCAGTGGTCTTAAGATAAACAAAGTAGGCCAAGGGTGAAATGTGTGAGCTCAGTCAGCTTTCCCCAGAAGAGTTCCAGCTCCTATCTTCAGGAAACAGCGAAGGCCCGTTTATGTGACCACAGTCAGACTTGGCATGCACTTTCCTTGCTTTCTTTTAGCCTGATGGGTGTACTTGACTTTAGAGGACGTCACATTGCCATCATAAGCATTTCCCCAGATTCCAGGGCCTGATCTTAGGACATATGGAGAGGAACTCCCCACAGGTGTTTCCTTTCTGCAGAAGGTGCTAACTGAGGTTACAGTGTGCTCTTCTCAAACATTACCAGGCAGGTCGGTGCTGATGGTCAGCACATTCACCATGGATAGATTTGCAAAGGTTGAGGGAGGACTGGCTAGGTGTAGGAGAGGCCTGACTTAGTGCTTTAGGTGTCTTGTCCAGATGGTGTCCAAGAGTGTTACCCTTCACAAAGACATGAACCATCATCAGCACAAATCTCTCATTTGACGGAGTAGGAAAAAAACGCTCCAAAACTAGTGCTTGCAAAAGTGTCTCTCAATACTGTTCCCTTCCATCAAAGTATGAGGACCTATCCATTCTTTGATATTGTCAGAACAAGGGCGCTGTCCAGCTGGGCTCACTGACCTGTGCGTAAGACATTGCTAGAGCATTGTCTCAGCATTCCCAGGGCAAGTTCCTGAGTTGGCTTTGTCTCCCACCATCCTGTTTCTGACCCTCACTTTGATCCTTTGGCTCCTGTTCAACTCAGCTCCTCCAGCTAATGAACTTTTTGATTTATTATTCTTTTGGGTTGACTTCACTGGACTTTTAATGAACTTTCTTCCTCTGATAGTTCCATACAAGCCTTGTTAGATCCCCTCCCACACTTGCAGACTCTTCTCTAGGGCAGCCCTGATTGGAGATGAATGGACTCCACTGTCCCACCCTCCACATGACTTTGCCTAGGGTGATTCAGAAAGCAGAGTCTTAATATGTAAAAGACCCAAATTTTCTATCAATAATTTTAAGTATCATAATTTTAGTATATTAATTAAAATAATGTTGAAACCACCAAGCTCTTTAAGTTCCATAGGTGATATCTTTTTTTTTTAATTAAATCTTTATTATTCAGATTATTACATTTATTTCTCTTTTTTCTCCTCCATAGCTCCCCTCCACCCAGATCCCATCCCTCCCTCTATCCTTACCTCCTTCTCATTGATTTCATCCACCTATGTGTATGATTTTTGTCCAGTTTCTTCCTATACACCCCTCACCCTTTTCCCCCTGAGAATTATTAGTCCACTCCTTTTCTATGCTCCTGATTCTATTATATTCACCAGTTTATTCTGTTGATCAAATTTTTAATTCACTTAATTTTTAAATGCACTTGTTGATAGATATGTATTTGTTGTTCATAATTTTTTTATCTTTTACCTTTTTTTCTTCCTCTTCTAAAAGAGTACCTTTCAGCATTTCATATAACACTGGTTTGGAGTTGATGAACTCCTTTAGCTTTTTCTTATCTGCGAAGCTCTTTATTTTTCCTTCAATTCTGAATGATAGTTTTGCTGGATAGAGTATTCTTGGTTGTGGATTCTTGCGATTAATCACGTAGAATATTTCTTGCCAATATCATCTGGCCTGCATCATTTCTGTTGAGAAATCAGCTGACAGTTGTATGGGTGCTCCCTTGTAAGTAATGAACTGTTTTTCTCTTGCTGCTTTTATTATTCTCTTTGTCTTTTGCTCTTGGTATTTTAATTATGATGTGTCTTGGTGTAGTCCTCTTTGGATTCCTTTTATATGGGGTTCTGTGTGCTTCCTGGACTTGTAAGTCTATTTCTTTTACCAGATGTGGGAAGTTTTCAGTCATTATTTCTTTATATAGGTTTTCAGTATCTTGCTCTCTCTCTTCTTCTGGCACTCCCACAATTCTGATGTTGGTATGCTTGAAACTGTCCCAGAGGTTCCTTACATTATCTTCACATTTTTGGATTCTTTTTCTTTTTGCTTTTCCAGTTGAGTGTTTTCTGATTCTTTATATTTCAAATTTTTGACTTTATTCTTGCCTTCCTATAGTCTGCTGTTAGGTCTCTATATAATATTTTTTTATTTCAGTCAGTGTATATTTAATTTCTAGTTGGTCCTTTTCCATCTCTAGTTGGTTCTTTTTCATCTCCTCTTGGGTCTTGCTAACTTTATCCATTTTTTCTACAATATTCTTGAAAAACCTTATAAGTGTGGTTTTGAACTCTATATCCAGTCATTTGTTTTCCTCCATTTCTTTTGTTTGTGATCTCTTCCTTTGTCTCTGCATTTTCACTATGCCAGGAGAATCTCTGTGTTGGATTCAGCCTTATGATACAAGACTTGCAAAACTGCAAAAGCCTCTCTGTTGAGCTTGGGATGGGTGGAGTCTACACGGCCCCTGAGTCTCAGGTGACTGGGTAATCGCTGGAGTGGTCCCTGTGTGCATGCGTGCTCTCACAGTGCCTCTAGACTGCTGCCTTTCCAGCTCCCCTGTGCTCCGGGACCATATAAATCTGAGTCCCCAGGGTTTTGCCCGAAACTGGAGTTTAGTGGAGTTAGAAGTGGTGCAGTTGGGAGGCTCTGTCTCCTGCCCACTTGTGAAAGCCAGCAGCATAATCAGCAGTCGGTCTTCTGCACGCAGTGCTATGTGTGCTGCCCTTCTCCCTTTTCACATTCCAAACTCCCCCCGTATGAGTTTTGGCTGGACCTGGGGTTTAGTGTCATAGGATTAGGGGCTCAATGCTGTTGGGAGTCTCCATCTCCCTCCCGCTAGAGAAAGCCAGCCAGCTACTCCGGCACCCGCTCTCTGCATGCGCACGTCTCCATACCTCAGCTTTTTGCAGCTCCTCTGTGTCTCTGTGAGACCCTCTCTTTCCTTCTAGTTATAGAATTTCCACTCAGCCAGCTTTCCTGTGGTTCTGGATGATGTTCGTTCTGTCTTTTAGTTGTGGTTTTGCAATTGTTGTGTGAGGTATGCTGCCATCTTGGATTCTCCAGATGGTAAGTATCAATTAAGGCACCTACAATTGACCTCAATGAGAAAGTACACTTTTTAAAAAATATATTTTTATTGATTTCAGAGAGGAAGGGAAAGGTAGAGAAAGATAAAAACATCAATGATGAGAGAGAATCATTGATTGGCTGCCTCCTGCACATTCCTTCCTGGAGATTGAACCCATAACCCCAAGCATGTGTCCTGCACAGGAATTGAACCATTACCTGGTAAATTCTTAACTGCTGAGCTACACTGGCTGGGCAGGCAAGTACACTTTTAAATCCTTGGGGGGTAGAGGGAATCTATGCTTGAGATCCCAGGCTTATAAGTGGAATTCAAAATTAAGCTGGTGATCTATTAACACAGAGGCAGCATGTAGAACTAATTTTAATTTTTTAAAATGAAGAAATACAAGTCTTCTGAAGAAAATCATGGAAAAGTGTATCCACATGAACATAATGTAAGTGAATGTTCTGAGCACTA
>PVJN01058602.1:0-12464 GCA_004026805.1 Lasiurus borealis | reverse complement strand
GATCAACATCAGCTTCATTCAGGGAACAGGTGAATAGGGGCTTCATGGAATAGTCTCACTGGTCTCTTAGAAGGAGGGAAAATGGTGTACACTTGCTAATGAAGACTTGTTTGCCTTTTTTTAAAAAATAAAGTTGTCTATTTTCTTTTGACTATATTTTAATTGATTTCATAGAGGAAAGGAGAGAGATAGAGAGAGAAACATCAATGATGAGAATCATTGACTGGCTGCCTCTTGTATGTCCCGCATTGGGGACCGAGCCCGCAACCCAGGCATGTGCCCTGACTGGGAATTAAACCATGGTCTCCTGGTTCGTGGGTTGATGCTCAACTATTGAGCCATACCAGCTGGGCTTATTTGCCTTTTTTTTCCCCAAAAAACATTTTACTATGAAAATCTTTAAACATACAGAAAATTTGAAAGAATTGTATGAGTACTCCTATATCTACCACCTAGATACTATAGTTAACATTTTGCTCTATTTGCTTAATCAGATATCTATATAACTCTTCATCTTCTCCATTCATCTATTCATCTACCTATCCTTCCATCTTGTTGTCTTTGTGAACCATTTCAAAGAAAGTTGCAGACATCAGTATATTTTACCCATGAACACTTAAAGATATATATAATTAGAGTTCAATATTTGTTTATCCTTTTTAGGTAGAATTTACAAACAGAAAACACACAGATATTAATTATATGTCAGATGAATTTTGACAAATGCTTATACAGTGGTACCTCAAGATACAAGTGCCCTAACATACGAGATTTTTGAGATACGAGCCGTCGAGCGAGCGACTTTTGCTTTGAAATACGAGCAACATTTGAGATACAAGTAATCTCGCGGATCAACGGGCTGCACACGACCCACCAGTTTACCGCGACTCGAGAGTCTCATAGTTTCCCACGCCTCAAGGTTACGGAACGAATTAAACTCGTATCTCGAGGTACCACTGTACCTGTATAACTCAAACACCTTTCAAGATATAGTAATTACACCCTAGCTGGTTTGGTTCAACGGATAGAGCATTGGCTCTCAGATGGAAGGGTCAAGGGCACATGCCCGGGATTGCAGGCTCTTGTCCCCAGTAGGGGGCATACAGGAGGTAGCCCGTCAATGATTCTCTCTCATCATTGATGTTTCTACCCCACCTCTCTCCTCTCCCTCTCTGAAATCACTAAAAATATATTTTTAAAAAGGACATAGTAATTACCATCACTCCAGAAAGTGCCTCATGCTCCTTCCCAGTCATTCCTTCTCTCATTCAGGCAACCAGTATTTTGATTTATTTTTAATCCTCACCTGAGGACATGCTGGGGGAGAGAGAGAAAAAAGAGAGAGAGAGAGAGAGAGAGAGAGAGAGAGAGAGAGAAGCGAATGATGTCAGAGAGAAACACTGATTGGTTGGTTACCTTCCATAAGCTCTCGATCAGGAATCAAACCTGAGACCCAGGCATGTGCCCTAATTGGGAATTGAACCAGCAATCCTTCAGTGCAAGTGATCATGCTCAGTCAACTGAGCCACGTCAGCTGGCCACATGCTTTTTTTCATCATAGATTAGTTCTGTTTTTTAAAAATATATTTTATTGATTTTTTACAGAGAGGAAGGGAGAGAGATAGTTAGAAACATTGATGAGAGAAAAACATCCCCTTGACCAGAATCCAACCTGGGACCTTTCAGTCAATCCACAAGCTAACGCTCTATCCACTGAGCCAAACTGGTTTTGGCTAGTTCTGATTTTTTTTTCATTCATAGATTAATTTTGTTTGTTCTAAAACTTCACATAAATAAACTCATGTTATATGGACTTTTTGGGGTCTAGTTTCTTCCTCATAACAGAATGTGAGAGCATTCGTGATGCTGCATCACTGGTTAACTCCTCTTTATTCCATTATGGGATTATACCAAAAGGATTATTTATTCTTCTGTTATAGTTACTGGGGCCGTTTCTAGTTTTAACGATTATGAATAAAGCAGCTCAGAACATTCTTGTATGAGTCTTTTTATGGACATATGATTTCATTTCTCTTAGGGTGAATACTGAGAAGTGAAATTGCTGATTCATAGGTAGCTTTGGTTTTAAGAAACTATCAGGTCTTCATCCAGAGTAGTTGTACCATTTAACGTTCTTACTAACCATGTAGGAGAGTTTTGATTGCTCCACATCCTTGCCAGCATTTGATGTTGTCGATCTTTTGGGTATTCTGGTGGGTGTATGTCTGTGACTCATTTTGATTTTTATTTTGTATTTCCCTGATGGCTAATGTTGTTAAGAACTTTTTGTTTTTAAATATATTTTATTGATTTTTTACAGAGAGGAAGGGAGAGAGAGAGAGAGAGCTAGAAACATCGATGAAAGAGAAACATCAGTCAGCTGCCTCTTGCACACCCCCTACTGGGGATGTGCCCGCAATCAAGGTACGTGCCCTTGACCAGAATCGAACCTGGGACCCTTCAGTCTGCAGGCCGACGCTCTATCCACTGAGCCAACCGGTTTTGGCTGTTAAGAACTTTTAAATGTCATTCATGCCATCTGCTTATCTTCCATTGTGAGGTGTTTATTGAAATCTTTTGCCTATTTTCAATATTAGGTTCCTTTTACTATTGACTTGTGGGAGTTCTTTATATATTCGGTGTATAAGCCCTTTGTCAGAGATGTTTTACAAATATTTTCTTCCCGTCTGAAGCTTGCTATAATTTTCTTACTGTTGTAATTTGATGAGAAGTTTTTAATTTTCATGAAGTTTATCAGACTTCTTCTTGTTAATCCTCACCTAAGGATATTTTTCCATTGATTTTTTTTTTTTTTTTTTTTAGAGAGACTGAAAGGGTGGGGGAGAGACAAAGAGAGAGAAACATTAATGTAAGAGAGACACATGGGTTTGTTGCCTCCTGTATGTGCTCTCAAAGGGGGGGCCTGCAACCAAAGTGCATGTCCTTAACCAGAATCAAACCCAGGACCCTTCCCTCCACAGATCGATGCTCTACCCACTGAGCCAAACCGGGGGGAAGGGGGGAAGTTTATTGTCATTGCTTCCTATGATCTATTTTAAGATAACTTTGCCTACCCCCATATCCCGCAGATATTGTCCTCCTTTGTTGTAGAAGCTTCATGATTTTAGCTTTTGATTGAGGCCTATGATCCATCTCACATCAACTTTTATGAATGATGTGAGAGAGAGATTAACGTTGTTTTTTTTTTTTGGATACTCAGTTGTTTCAGCCTCATTCATTGAAAAGACTTTCATTTTCCCATTGGATTGCTTTGGTGGGACTTTATAAAAAAAATCAAACAGTTGTTTAATTGTGGATCTATTTCTGAGTTCTCTGTTCTGTTCCATTGATCTGTTTATCGTTTTGATAGTGACACAATATCTTCATTGCTATAACTTTATAAGAAGTCATGAAATCAGGAAACCAGTTTTGGTGTATGTTTTTTTAAAGATGCTGTGGATATTCTAGGTCTTTGCATTTTCATAACATTTTAGAATCAAACATGTCAACTTCTACAAAAACACCTCCTGGAATTATAACTGAAATTGAGTTGCATCTAAAGGTAAGTTTGGAGATAACTGACATCTCAACAATATCGAGTCCTCCGATCCATGAACATATTGCTCCATCCCCCTAGGCCTTCCTGAATTTCTCTCAGCAACGTTTTGTAGTGTTCAGTACAGACGCTTTACACATGTTTTGTGAAAAATTTTCCTAAGTAGTTCATGGTTTTTTATTATTACTTTATTGATTAAGGTATTACATATGTGTTCTTGTCCCCATATTGCTCCCCCACTTCCCCCAGCTCATACCCTCGCCCCTGCAGTGTCTGTGTCCCTTGGTTAGGCTTATATGCAAGCATACACATCCTTTGGTTGATCTCTCCCTCTTCCCTACACCCTCCCCTACCTTCCCTCTGAGGTTTGACTGTCTGATGCATGCTTCTCTGTCTCTGGATCTGTTTTTTGTTCATCAGTTTATGTTGTTCATTATCTTCCACAAATGAGTGAGATCATGTAATATTTATCTTTCTCTAATTGGCTTATTTCCCTTAGCATGGTGCTCTCCAGGTCGATCCATGGTGTTGCAAATGGTAGGAGTTCCTTCCTTTTTACAGCAGCGTCGTATTCCATTGTGTAGATGTATCACAGTTTTATTAATCCACTCATCTACTGATGGGCACTTAGGATAGGTAGTTCATGGTTTTTATTAATGCTATTGCTGATAAAAATGTTTCCAATTGTATTTTTGATTGCTGGCAGATATATTTGTTACCTGAGCTGAGTGCCAGGTATATTTGTTACTGTAGCCAACACCGCAGCCACGTCAGAAGAGGGTACCATAGCCGAAACCGGTTTGGCTCAGTGGATAGAGCCTCAGTCTGTGGACTGAAAGGTCCCAGGTTCGGTTCCAATCAAGGGCATGTATCCTGGTTGCGGGCACATCCCCAGTAGGGGGCGTGCAGGAGGCGGCTGATCGATGTCTCTCTCATCAATGTTTCTAACTCTCTATCCCTCTCCCTTTCTCTCTGTAAAAAATTAATAAAATATATTTTTTTAAAAAGAAGAAGGTACTATATATATAGCCACTGATAAGGTATGGCCTGAGACACTTGGTTTGGGCACTATAAAGGCCCGGCATCAGAGCGCTGCCAAAGACAAGCAGACGGGAGAACACGGCGGGTCTTCCTCAGCCCCCCCCCAAGCAGCAGGGCCCCGCCTGGCTTCAGGTTCCTCCTCTGCCAGGCACCAGGCTTCTCCCCATTGATGGTTCCAAAGCGGCTCGCCTTTGGCACAGTCCCTGTGTCCACCCAGCAGACAGTTTCCAGAAGCAAGGCCAGACGCCGCCGCTGGCCCCTCTCCGGATGCTGGCCCAAGTGCCTGGAAGGCTTCCAGAGCCTCGCCTTGTCTCTCAGAGGCCTCCCGGGGGGCGCAGAGCCCTGTACCCATCCCTGCTCACCCCGCCCCTGGCCGCCACTCGGCTTCCTGGACCTGTGAGTGTGACCACCGCGGCACCTTACACCAGTGGCACCACGCACTGCCTGCCTCTGTGCCGGGCTTCTCCCACAGAGCACGGTGGCCGCCAAACTCACCCATACACAGCGTGTGCCAGCATTTCCTTCCTCTGTCAGGGAACAATATTCCAGAGTATTTACCACGTTTTGTTTATCCTTTCCTCCCAGCATGGATGCCTTTGCTCCCACCTTTTTGCTATTATGAAGAATGTTGTTATGAATCCATGGGGGGTACAAATATCTCTTCCGGATTCTTGTATCTGTATGTTTTTATTTTGTGGTTTCTTTTTAATCCTCACCAGAGGATATTTTTTCCATTGATATTTAGAGGGACAGTGAAGCCGAGACTGGTTTGGCTCAGTGGATAGAGCATTGGCCTGTGGACTGAAAGGTCCCAGGTTCGATTCCGGATGGGGACATGTACCTTGCTTGCAGGCACAACTCCAGTAGGGGGCGTGCAGAAGGCGGCTGATCGATGTCTCTCTCTCATCAATGTTTCTGACTTTCTATCCCTCTCCCTTTCTCTCTGTAAAAAGTCAATAAAATATATTAAAAAAAAATAAAATAGAGGGACAGTGAAGAGAAAGGAGAAGAGGGGGCGAGAGAGAGGAGAAGGAGAGAGGGAGAGAGGGAAACATCCACGTGAGAGAGACACATGGACTGGATCGCTGGGGATCGAACCTGCAACCGAGTTATGTGCCTTTGACCAGAATTCGAACCCGAGACCCTTTGGTCTTCGGGGCAGATGCTCTAACCACTGAGAAAACCAGGCCAGGGCTCTTGATGTTTTTAAAGCCTATGGATGTGCTACTTATTTGAAAAAATAATAAATTAAATTTCCTAAGGATGAAACGCAAATCCAGGGGAATGAAAGTTGTACTATTTCCTCCCTCACCCCCTTGGGGAGCTCCTGTGCATTTGCCCGCGGGTCTGGCTCCCCACCTCTCACGGCCTCTCCCCCCACATGCTCACCCGCCACAGCCAGCCCGCTGGGGGCTGCTGAGGAGGTCTGTCATAGTCTTGGGCAGTGGCTCAGCTCAGCCATGCCCCTGCCTGCCCGCCGCCCACCCCGGCCAGCGGGCGCCTGGCCAGGACACATTCCTGCGTGCGGCCTGCTGTGCGGTGGTGACTCGCGGCCCAGGCAGCTGGGGAATGCCCGGCTCTTCCTGCACCCGCAGCGCAGCGCCTGCTTTTCTTCTTTGGAAACGGTGCCGCCTCTGCTCCAGCCAGCCCACCTCCTCCCCGGCCGGCCTGCGGGGAAGGAGGGCAGGGAAGCTTCGGACAAACACCCTCTGTAGGCGGGGACCCACAGGGCTGAGAACCGGTCCACGCTCCCTTTATCCCCGACTCCAGACTCGCCAGCTGCCTGAAAACGAAACGTGCAGGAGGCAAAACCTGACCTGAACAGACAGAGGCCAAGCTAGAGTCTTTATTTATCCTGCTGAGCTTGGCGGCAGAAATGCACATGCCTTATTCCAGGAGGCTGCCTCAGGCCCCCCGGGGGTGCGCTATCACCTACAATTTATGCTTTGAATTTTCTTTCTGAAATCGGAAAGAGTGCCCTAGCCAGTGGTCGGCAAACTCGTTAGTCAACAGAGCCAAACAGCAACAGTACAACGATAGAAATTTCTTTTGAGAGGTACACTTTTTAAACTTAAACTTCTTCTAACGCCACTTCTTCAAAATAGACTCGCCCAGGCGGTGGAAGATCCACATTTAAGGGGTCAAAGAGCTTCATGTGGCTCACGAGCCGCAGCTTGCCGACCTCAGCCCTAGCCAGTTTGGCTCAGTGGACAGAGAGCCAGTCTGTGGACTGAAGGGTCCCGGGTTCGATTCTCATCCAGGACACATGCCCAGGTTGAGGGCTCCATCCCCAGTAAGGGGGCATGCAGGAGGCAGCCGATCAATGATTCTCTCTCCTCATTGATGTTTCTCTCTCTCTCTTTCCCTGCCTCTCTGAAGTCAATTTTAATATGTAAAATTAATAAATAAAATAAGATCAGAATCATTGTGATGCCAAACCCATCTGGCCACCAGGGTCTGAGTAAACAGACAGGGAGCTGTTGGGTCCTTTCACTGAGCAGGGCCAGGCTCAGAGAGGTCTCCACCAGCTGCGGGGTCTCCTGAGCCAGTTGGTGTCTTCCTGAAGCGCATCCGCAAGAAACCCCCCTGTGTCTGTCCCCTCCCTCCAGACCCTCCTCAGGGGGCTTTCCTTGTCCACCAGCCAAAGCGGTCACCCTTCTCGGCAAATGACCTTCCCTGTTGAGTCCAGGCCCAGCCCTGCCCACCACTGACGGGCACTTTGTGGGGAGGCAAGAGAGCACAGGGCCACAGGCTGACACGAGGCTCCGGCTGCTCAGGATCCAGCCTGGGTCTGGCCATTTTCCCGATGGGTGGCATCGGGCAGGTTACTTATCCCTCTGTGCCCCAGGTTTCTCATCCGCAGGGCACCATAATGCCCCCCCCCCGCCCCCGCCAGCCCAGCCGGTGTGACTCAGCAGTGGAGTGTTGACCCATAAACCAGGAGGTCACCATTCCAGTCTCAGTCAAGGCACATGCCTGGGTTGTGGGCTCTAACACCAATGCGGGGCTGAAAGGAAATGAACTCCCCTCCATCTTGTCCTATAGGGCTGGGCCCCCTGCCTAAACCCTTTCCCTTTTCTGGGAGTGGCCACAGGTGTTCCAGCAATGTCTTAACTTCCCCGACCCCCACCCAAATGGACCAATGAAGCTCCAGGAACACAGCGAGGGTCCTAATTAGGCTTAACCACAGAAAGACCCTAATTCAAGTGACCAATCTCTGTAACCCTCATCACTTTCCTAAGCCCCCTAATTATCCTACCCCTTAAAACTCATTGTTCCCGCCCGGCTCGCTCTCTCGCCTCGCCGCTGTGCCAGAAAGAGGCTGAGAGCCAAACCCGGGTTTGAATAAAGACTCTTTGCTTTTGCATCGGAAAAGGCTCCTTAATGGTGGATTATTGGGGACCCCAAACTCTGGGCATAACAGGGCGTGCAAGAGGCAGCTGGTGGATCCATGTCGATGTTTCTCTCTCTCTCCCCCATTCTCCATTCCTCTCTCTCTGAAATCAGTAAAAACATATTTAAAAAAAAAATGTTGAATTAGGTGAGAGGCCTTTTACCCTAGTATTTGCAGGTGCCTAATCTTCCCTGCAAGATTAGAAGCGCTTCAAAGGCATTCATGCGCTTAACAACTATTTATGGGGCGCCTACTATATGCAAGTCAGAGTTCCAAGCTTTGGGGCTAACGCAGTGCCCCAGATCTGGTCCCCGTCCTCAGGAAGCTTCCAGTCTGCCGAGGAAGATTAGTATTAAACACCAGTTTCCCAAAACGTTTCACATCCATTGTGACAAGCCCCAAGGAGAAGTCCTGGCGGAGAGGCCCCTCTGTGATGGCGACCTGAGCCTCGGATTTTCCAGCTCCTCCCTCCCACCCCTACTCTCATTGTCCCGCCTGGCGGGTGGCTGGACGGTGGTGCTGACAGAGAAGGGCTGGGGAGGACGCTCCTGACCCCTGGGGAAGGAGGTGTTCTTTCCATGGAGCTGGCCCACTCCAAGCTCTCCTCACTGGAAGTCTAGTTATCAAGGTGGCTCTGGGCTGAATCCACGCCCTTATCTTTGTCTTTTGGTTTATTTTTATTTTTATTTTTTTAATATATTTTATTGATTTTTCACAGAGAGAAAAGGAGAGAGATAGAGAGTCAGAAACACCGATGAGAGAGAGACATCGATCAGCTGCCTCCTGCACAACCCCAAAGGGGGATCTGCCTGCAACCAAGGTACGTGCCCTTGACCAGAATCAAACCCGGGACCTTCCAGTCCGCAGGCCATTGCTCTATCCACTGAGCCAAACCGGTTTCGGCTTTGTTGTGTTTTTTTTTAATTGATTTCAGAGAGGAAGGGAGAGGGAGAGAGACTGATTGACTGCCTCCTGCATGCCCTCCTACTGGGGATCAAGCCCACAACCCAGGCATGTGCCCTTGACCAGAATCGAACCCAGGACCCTTCACTTTGCAGGCCGACGCTCTGTCCACTGAGCCACACCCTCACCTTTAGGCACATCCTCCTGTATGTTTTCCCACTGAGCAGGCTCTGGGTGAGCGCTAAGAAAACCGATTTGAGTCTAGGGCGATCAGCGCGTGAGGTCGGGGAAGGGGAACGCTTTAAAGATCAACTGACCTGACATTTAAGGGATGAGGAAACTGAGCACCCGAGAGGGAAGTGACTTCTGAAGGCCACCCAGATCTTTCCCGGTGCAGCTGCCACCAAACCCCAGGCTGACTCCCGGGCCAGAGGCCCCACTGTCCCCCTTCCCCTCCCCAGTGGTGATAAAGCAGAAGGGTCCTGTGAGTTCGCTGCCCTTCCCCCAACTGGGAATCCCCCAAAGGGGTCACCTGGGAGTCCAGCGGGCACCCCTTCTCCCACATCCTCCAGGCAAGTTTCGGTGCATTTTCGCTCCCCGAACCAGGGCCTCCAGGCCTCTGCCTGCAGCTCTGAGTGGGGAGCCACGGACAGCCACCCCCCAGCAGCAAACGAGAAAGTTGGCCTTGAAAAAGTTTCACTTCCCAGGTCTCACTGCGGTGGCTCCGGCCCCGGCAGGGACATCTGGCATCCCTGATGCTCCCTCCCCGGCTCCTCGCCAAAACCACGTTCTCAGGGACACTCGTCGTTGGAGTCCTGAGCTGCCCTGTGATCTGTCCAGGCTCCCTGAGTGCAGGGCCCTCCTCCTCCCCTCTCCCCGGTGTTAGATACCGAGTCAGGTGCCCAGCCCTGGAGAGGGGCTCCCTGAGCCTGCACCCCAAACCGCCAGAACCAGCCAGCCAGCCTCGCGGTGCCCGGTCCTCTGCACGCTCAGGCTGGGCTGTCCATCAGGGGCAGGACGGCGCTTTCACCTTCCTGGTGTCACTGCTCTCCGTGCCCTGTCCATGCCCACCTCCATGCCCTACTGAAGCCCCTTCCCTGTCTTCCCTGGCAGCTTGGCATCAGGGGCAGTTCTATGCCCGGTATGTGGACTCTGCCATCGGACATCCCATTCACCTCCTGACGCTGCCTACGGCTCTTAGCTGCGTGTGGCAGTTCTAAGACATGCCCGCCAATTCTTCGCACTATGCCCATGGAGAAGCGAGGGGGGGGGTGTGTTAATGTCTTCTCTCCTGGAAGCTAAGCCCATCTTACAGACTCTGGGGACCCTAGGGTGTGGCAGAAGTGTTGTGATGCGACTTCCAAAGCTGAGTTTTCAGGACAATCAACTACCTTCACGTTCTCAGGGACACTCACCGTTGGAGTCCCGAGCTGCCATGGAAACTATGCAAGGCGGCCATGCTGTGAGGAAGCCCGGCCCATGTGCCGGTGCCTGGCCAACAGTTCCAGCCCCGGTTTATGCCAGCAGCCGGCAGCCAGCAGCCACGGCAGACAGGGAGGGGCGTTTCATGGAGAGAGAGAGATGGATGAGCCAGGGGCTCCTGCTGGGGATGCTGGGAGCTTCTCCATTAGGACCAAGCTAACAGGTGAAACCTCACTGGCCTAAATCAGACTTAAAGGCCCAGAACTCCATGTGCTGAGATGGATGGAATCATGCGGCTCCACTCCTCTATTCCCTGGGCTCACAGTAATGAGAGACACTGACTCTGGGGGGTTGCTCCCCCCTCCCCCCGCCCCCCCCCACTCATACGCTAGCACCCTGGTCCCTATGGGATCCAGCCCAGACATGGTATTTTCATGATCCTTGGACTGGAAGGGGTCCGTGGTCTGGACTGTTAAACCACACCAGCTCTCCAATCTATGTCTCCTTTACTTCTTTATTAGTTAGCTCTCTCCCCAAGACAGTGTGAGCCTTCTGAAGGCAGGAGCACACAGGAGTTTATCTCTGTGGTGATCTGCATCTCCAGCACTGACGACAGTGCCTGGCACATAGTAGGTGCTCCATGAACATTCCCTGGATAAGGAAATGAACGGGTGGATGGGTGGCATGAGGCCAGACCGGTGGCAGACCAGGCCCTGCTTGCTCCTCTGTGAAATGCACGCCAAGATGGGGCCCGCCTGTCGGGGTGTCGGTGGAGGATTTGAGAGGACAGATGAGGTCTCCTGCCTCGTGCACCACTAACAATGCAGTGAGATCACAGGGCTTGTGGGCATTGTAGCTTACCCTCCAGGCCTCTGCCGAGTCCCCTCTGAAGAGAGAATATTAAGGCTTTCTGACCCCTTGGCCCAGGCTCCAGGAGGACTGCCAACCGAAGGGCCTATTTGGGCTTCTGAGCAGATGAGACACCCCCTTGGTGCTTCCAAGGCTCTTCCCTCTCCGCCGCCATGCGAACCCCATCCCAGCTCTGGCACAGCCATCACTGGTTGGTCTGTGAAACTCCAGGGTTTCACAGACCAACCGAGCCTCATCTGCCTGATCCCTGGTCTAGCCCTCCTCCTGCCTGGTGCTGGGAATGGATAATGAGGGGACTGAGTTGGTCAGAGCTTCCTCTGAGATCCTGGATACTCCTCTCCCTCCAATTTGTCAGATTTTGACCAGAGCCCGCCTCCATCACACCCTAGGATTGCTGTTCAGTGACAGCCAAGGTGATGGGTCCCAGGGCCAGTCTCTTCTCACTTCCCTCCCCGCCCGCCCTGGCTGTCCCGCCCCAGCTGCGTCTCATTCCCTCACGTCCAGCTGTTTCCCGTTGCCAGCCCTTTGTCCTCGAGGCCCCTCCCTCGTAGGACACCTTCAGAAAGGCTGACTATCCACCCATCCTTCCCAGCTCAGCTCAGCTATTACCTGCTTCTGGCACGAGAGTTCCTGGAACACCTGCTCTGTCCCTGTCCCCGTCCCTGACATTCAGGCATTGGGGAAACAGCCGAGGACAAGGCGTGACGCTCCTGCCCTTAAGGACCTTCCATTCTGTGGGTGGGACAGAGAGGGAAGATCAGCAATCAAAACGTTAACCTCCTTCCGGAAGCCTTCCCTAAACTCCTCCCCTCCCCCCCAGTCTGTCGCCTCTCCTCTGACCGCTGTTAGGGTCCTGTGCCCCTCCTCAGCCACCCTGAACTATGAATCGGGGTCTGTATGTCTCCCCTCAGGAGACAGGAGGGCCCAGAATCCTATGTTTTCCATCTTTCATCCTGACCAACACGAGGCCAGCACTTAGTAACTGTACCTATGGGTTGAATTCCTCAGTCTGAGAGGTGTGGTGCCATATTCCGGGCTGAGGGGCTGGCGAGGCAGAGCCCGGGGGCTGTGTAGGTGCCTGCATATTTGGGGAAAACATGGGAGGGACGGGAGGGGGAGGGAAATGGTGTGCTAGTTGGCACCAGGTTTTGGTGCGCAGGATTCAAATGGGTTCTGCGGCACTTGTCTTGCTAAGGGACTATGTCCCCATTTACCAAACCACCAAGGGCATCAGGACGTGGTCATGAGTGAAGTCACATCTGAACAAGGTGTCCTGCT
>PVJN01058601.1:0-12107 GCA_004026805.1 Lasiurus borealis | reverse complement strand
AGACAGGCCCCTGGAACACCCCGGCCTGGGCCTCTGGACCGATGCTCAGACACACACGGGGTGCTGGCTCCCGCGGGGTGCCAGTGGGAGGGCTGGAGGCCACGCCATCGTTCGTTGGCTGAGAAGACCTGGGACTCCTTTGCCGCCTGGGACGGACGAGGGGGGAGGTGGTGCCGGCTGAGTGGGCGGCCGGCCGGGGGCCTGCGGAACTCACTGGGGCTCAGGTGCCCCCAAAACGGGGGGAGGGGGCCTCAGAGGCAGCACCTGGGCCCGCGTTCCCACGGGGCCGCACGACCAGCAGCTGCGGGGCTTCTCAGAGGAGATCCCCACCCGCTGCTCCCCGAACCCCACTCTGGGCTCAGGGTGGCTGCCAGCCTGGCCCGGCTGCTCGCACGTCTGCACCGTCCAGCCTGGCCCCGGGGGCGCCTGAGCTGGCATCACAGAGCCACTCGGGGTGCAGGATCAGGAGGCCGGTGCTCCTCGCCCTGACCTCCCTGCCGGTCACCCGTTCACCCCCTCCCTGCAGCCCTCCACCCCCTGTCTCCCCGGCTCTCTGCCCACCAGAGACACTGACTGCACCGGGCGGGCCAGGTGGCCCAGCCACAGCTGAGCGGGAAGATGTCACCTCGGGAGGCGGCGTTTCCCTAGCCGGCGTTTTAATTAAAGCCTCTTCGCGGGTGTTTGCTCAGAGCGAGCGGGAGGAAGAACGGAGCTAACAGAGCGGAGAGAGCGAGCTTCTGCGTGAAACCCATGGGTGCTGTGAAGAGGGCCGAGGCGCCGGGCGCAAAGGCCGATGGGCTTTAGAGCAGCGGTTCTCAACCTTCCTCAGGCCGCGACCCTTTAAGACAGCTCCTCACGGGGTGGTGACCGCCACCCATGAAATGATTTCCGTGGCTACTTCATCGCTGTCATTTTGCTACCAAATCATGAGGACGCACGCGCAAATGAACCCCAACCTAAGGGGATGTGGGGGATCCCTCGCAAGCCCCCCATTCCCAACCGCAATCCCGGGACCGTTTTCCGGTCCAGGATGGCAGCTTGGGCTCAGCCCCACGCCCACCGGGCATCATCCCGCGGCCCTGCAGGCGCCCCCTCTCCTCCCCTCCCCTCCCCTCCGCGCGCACCTTACCGGAGCGGTGCCTCTGGCACAGAACCACCTGGCCGCGCGGGGAGGGTGACGGAGCAGCGGCGGTGGCTGCGTGGGTGGCAGAGGCGGCCTGGGGGACCCCGGGACCGGGGGTCGCGGCGGGGCTGCTTCCCGGAGGCGGCGGGCTCTGGTGGCGGCGGCGGCCGGGCTGGGGCGCGGGGCGGCCCGCGGGGCCCCCGTGGCGGGCGCTGGCGGCGGGACCAGGGCGCCGGGGCGCGCCGCTCTGGATGTGGGACACGGGCCCGTCGGCCACGGGCTGCAGGAGGGGCGGCGCCCGGAGGGGGAGCACGCGCAGCAGGGCCCGGGCCGCGTGCTGCCGCCCCTGTGTGTCCGCGGCGCCGGCGTCCTCCACGCGGCACTCGTACACGCCCGCGTCCTGCCGCCGCACGGCCGACAGCCGCAGCCGGTGCGAGATGTCGTGGCCCTGGACACGCACGGTCTGCGGGAGAGGGAGGGCCCGGGTCAGGCGGGGAGGGGCGCCCCCCCACTGTCCCCACCAGCAAGGGGCACCCTGGTCCCCGGTATCATGGGCCCAGAGCCCGGGCGGGGCACGAGGCAGCGTGGACTCCGAGGCCTGGCCTTCCCCCGCCTGCGCATCTCACACTAACGTCTTTCTTCTTTTTTAAAAAATATATTTTTATTGATTTCAGGAAGAAGCGAGAGAGGGAGAGAAACATCAGCGATGAGCCGAAACCGGTGTGGCCCAGTGGATAGAGCATCGGCCTGCAGACTGAGGGGTCCCGGGTTCCATTCCTGTCAAGGGCATGTACCTTAGTGGCAGGCACATCCCCAGTGGGGGGCGTGCAGGAGGCGGCTGATCGATGTTTCTCTCTCATCGATGTTTCTAACTATCTCTCTCCCTTCCTCTCTGTAAAAAAATCAATAAAATATATATTTTTTTTAAAATCAGTGATGAGAGAATCATTGATCAGCTGTCTCCTGCACGCCCCCAAATGGGGGATCGAACCCGAGACTCTTCAGTCCGAAGGCCGACGCTCTATTCACTGAACCACACTGGCTAGGGCGCCACTAACATTTCTTTATCTGGAACCTGGAGGCCCGAGAGGTGTCCCCTGCCCTCCGAGGTCACATGTATCCCTGGCTGGACAGAGAGTCGACCCTCCACCCTCCCAGGCCGGCAGGGGAGGCTGCGGCCGGGTGGGGAGCTGGGGAAACGCCCCGTTTGCAGTCCTCACGCGCACCCAGGGAGAGCCCTGACCCCAGCGCAGGAGGTGGCCCTGCCAGCTGGTCTCTGGGCCTGACGCTGGCACAGTCCCGCTGGGAAAGCTTGGGCGCCGGACCCGGGTCCCCGCAAGCCCGGCAAGATGGTCCCTTCCCCACCCCCATTCCCTACACCGTGCGCGGTGCCCCAGGCGGAGGAGAGGGAAGAGAGGGCTTTGCGTGAGGCGGGGGTGGGGCTAACCAGGCAGAGCCAGGGCTGGGCCCGCGTGAAGCGCAGCCACACCCCGAGCCCCCCAAACCCCCAGTTACCGGGAGAAAGGCCCGCAGAGGAGACGCAGGCGGCCGGCGCGCAGGGCCTGAGCGCGTGCCATGGAGGCAGGAGAGGTTACCGCTGAGCGCATGGGGCAGGCAGGGCGGAGGCGCGAGCCTGGGGCCCTCTGTGTATCCAAAAGGGAACCCATCCTGCCCCCGGCGACAGGGGGCGCCCCGACACCACGCGGGGAGAAGTTAGGCCGGGGGGGGGGGGGCGGGAAGTCCCTGCATCGCGCGCCGTGGAGCCTTTGAACCCGGGAGGAAGGTGCGAGGTGCGTGGCGCGCGGCGGCCGGCAGGGGTCCCCCGCGGCCCGCGCTGGGCCCCGCACTTACGCTGATCTTGGTCGCATCCTGGTGTGTTCCCTAAAACGCAAAGAGGGAGAGAGGGAGGCATGAGCAGGCTCCCCACGGCCTTTCGGGGTTCGGGGATTCCGATGCGCCTCCGCCAGGGTGTCTCCCTTCCCCACCAGCACCCCCAGACCTGGGCCCGCGCAGGCGAGAGCAGGTGGACTGGCTGGGGTGGGTTTTTAGAGGCTCCGGGGGGGACTTCCGGGAGGTTTGGGGGAGAAGGGGTGAAGGAACAGGGTTTGGGGGTAACTGCTGGTGAAGATGCCGTGGGGATGGGGCGTGCCCGGGCCGCGGGCGCATCGGAGCCCCCCGAACCCTGAGGGTGGCCGGGCCGGGACGTGGGGCAGTGGCCGGGGCTGAGCGCAGGAAGCGGGGCTGCCGCGGAGCGCGGTGCCTGGCACCGCCGGGAAGGGGGGCCCAGCACCCCGCTGGGTCCCCCCACGTGAGAAGGGAAGGCCCATCTCCACCACCCCCGCCCGGGGGGAGCACCCCCAGGCAGTCCGGCCGCGTCTTTCTCAACCCAAACTGGACGGAAGGGCCAGCGTGTCTGGATGGGACCCGGGGAGGCGCCAGCGGTAACTGGGCGGGACTCTGGGTAGCGCAGCGGTTCTCAACCTGTGGGTCGCGACCCCTTTGGGGGTGGAACGACCCTTTCACAGGGGTCGCCTAAGACCATCGGAAAATGCAGATATTCACATCACGATGCATCACAGGAGCAACATTTCATGGTTGGGGGTCCCCACCCCATGAGGAACTGTATGCCAGGGTCGCGGCCTTAGGAAGGTTGAGAACCGCTGGGGTAGCGGGAGGGTGTGTGTGTGTGTGTGTGTGTGTGCTGGGTAGACCTCAGGGTTAAGGGGCGCCCTGTGAGGGTCGGAGGTGACCTGAGGGCTCTGCGGGCCGCAGGAATCCGGGCGCTGGGGGGAGCCGGACTGTTTGGCCCAGCGCCCCCGGGGAGGAGGGGGCGCCTCCGAGTGTCTGGGGGGGGGGGGGCAAGGAGAGCTGAGAGAGCACGTGTCTGCCTTCACCACCAGCACCCCCAGACCTGGGCCCACGCAGGCGAGAGCGGGCGGACTGGCTGGGGTGGGTTTTTAGAGGTTCCCGGGGAAGAGACTTCTGGGAGGTTTGGGGGAGAAGGAACAGGGTTTAGGGGTAACTGCTGGTGAAGATGCCGTGGGGATGGGCGCGCAGGGTGGGAGATGGGGTGCCGCGGGGCCGGGCGCCCTTGCCTTCCGGACGCGGCAGCGGGTTAGTTACCTGGCTCCGGGCGCCGCCGGGCGCGCTCAGCTCGGGGGGCGGCGCCCGCAGGAACCACCACTGCATCTCCAGCGAGTCCGAGGCGGCGGCGCCGCGGGCCCGGAACGCGCAGGGCATCTCCACGTCGTCGCCCTCCCGCGCGGCCACATCGGCGGGGACTTCGGTAAAGGACGCTGCGGGCGGGGAAGAGGCAGCGGGCGTGAGTGGCCCGGGGCGCGGCGGGGGCCTGGGGTTCCCTCTCCCAGGCTCCACGCGCGGCCCGGGCACCAGCAAAGTTCGCCGAGACGTGGTCCCCGCGCGGAGGCTGCTTCCGCGGAGTCGCGGGGACCACGGGAGGCCGGCGCTTCTTACACCCGCGCCCACCCACCACCTCCCGAGCTGGGCTGGGCGCGCCGGGTGCGCTCCGAACGCCCCGGTGGCGACCCTTCCCTGCGCTCCATCTACTCCTTCACCCCTTCGGGCCGGTGCAGCGCGTCTGGGGACCGTGAAGCTTCCTCCTCCTCCTCTTCCTCCTCCTCTTGCTCTGCAGCGACCCGGGCAGCTGGCCCCTGAACCCCCAGAAAGCGAACCCCCAGGCAGCCAGTTTCCCGCGCTCACCGTCGGCCGCGAGGAGCAGCAGCAGGGCGAGCAGCAGCAGCAGCGGCGGCGGCGGCAGGTGTCCGAGGGCGCCGAGCTGGCCCCGCTGTCCCATCTCCCGCGGGGGGCGCGGGTTCGGATCCGGCCGGGCTCGGGCTAGGACCCCTCCGAGCCCGCCCCGGCCCCGGGGCGCGCCATCCTCCCGCTCCGCCGCCGCCAGCGGCCGCCAACCGGTCCCGCTCCCTCGCCCGCAGTTCCCGCGCGGCTCCGGCGGGGGGCGCTACTGGGGGGGGGGGCGCGCAGCACGCGAGGTTCCCCCCGAGGCTGCGGGCGGTGGGCCGGTGCCTCCCTCACTCCCTCTGTCCCCGCGTCCGGCGGAGCCGCAGGTCAGTCTCGGCGCGGGGGGCCCGGCAGGAGCTGGGCCGCGCGGGGACCCATCGCTGGCCGGGGGAGCGCGCGCCTCGCTGGCCGCGGAGCTGCGCGTGGAGTCCCGGCTCCCGGGCTCCCGTGGTCGGGCTCCCCCGGCTCCGCGGCTCCCTCCGCAGGACGAGTGCGCAGACCTGGCGCCGGACCTGGTGCGCGCGGGGAGCGCGGGTCCGGCGTGGCTGGACCCAGAGGCGGAGAGGGAGGGGAAGGAAGGGGGGAGTGGAGGGAGGAGGCGGTCAGAGGCTGGTGCTGAGCCGCCTCCTCCGCGGCACGCCCCGCCCTCCCCCACCCCCACCCCCATCCCCATCCCCTGCGCCGCCGGCCCCGCCTTGCCCCCGCCGCGGCTGGGGGTCCTCCCGCCCCAACTCTGCCCGTGCCCGCCTCCATTGGAGGCCACCAGTGCTTGCTGTTGGGTCCGAGGCTGTGTGCCTAAGAGCGGGAAGAGGACCTGTCCCACCTCTAATGAGAGGGGGGTGAGGGAGAGAGATAGCACCTTCTCAAAGCCTTTAACCCAGCGGTTCTCAACCTGTGGGTCTCGACCCCTTTGGAGGTCGAACGACCCTTTCACAGGGGTCGCCTAAGACCATCGGAAAATGCAGATATTTACATCACGATGCATCACAGTCGCAAAATTTCATGGTTGGGGGTCACCACCCCATGAGGAACTGTATGCAAGGGTCGCAGCCTCAGGAAGGTTATGAACCGCTGCTTTAACCCAAAGCAGGCGCTGTCCAGGGTTCTGACACGGGGACACAACAGGACCAGCATCTTTCTCCCGCCCCCAACATAAGCGAAGAGCTGTCCGAGGTGCTGGCACGGGGCGCGCTGTGGCTCGCCTCCGCTGACCGCCTTCAGCCTGTTCAGGCGCTGTCCGGGGTGCTGACCCGAGAGGCACTTAGGGATCAGCACCCTCTCCCACCTCCGCCAGGCCAAGAAAGGAGCTGTCCGGGGTGCTGATAGGAAAGGCATTTAGGCAGCGGTTCTCAACCTGTGGGTCGCGACCCTTTTGGGGGGTCCATCGACCGTATCACAGGAGTCGCCTAAGACCATCAGAAAACACAGATATTGCCGAAACCGGTTTGGCTCAGTGGATAGAGTGTTGGCCTTCGGACTGAAGGGTCTCAGGGTCGATTCTGTCGGGGGCACGTACATTGGTTTCCGGTATATCTCCAGTAGGGGGCATGCAGGAGGCGGCTGATCGATGTCTCTCTCTCATCGATGTTTCCAACTTTCTATCCCTCTCCCTTCCTCTCTGTGAAAAATCAATAAAAATATATTTTTTAAAAAAGAAAAAGAAAACACAGATATTTACATTATGATTCACAACAGTAGCAAAATTACAGTTAGGAAGTAGCAACGAAAATAATTTTATGGTTGGGGGTCATCCCCACATGGGGAACTATATTAAAGGGTCGCGGCCTTAGGAAGGTTGAGAACCGCTGCATTTAGAGATCAGCATCCTCTCCCCGCCAGGCCAAAAGGAGCTGTCCGGGGTGCTGACACGGGTCGTGGGAGGATCCGGATCCGTTCATGGCCTTTCCAGCCAGAGATGGGGGCTGTCCGTGGTGCTGACCCGAGCCAGCCTCGTGTAACTCACTGGGCCTGGGCCTCCATGAGCAGGGAGGGCCCTAACCGGGAGTTGGAGGGAGCGCCCCACCACCTCCCCCCAAACTCCGCCTCCCCCCAGCCATACAGAACCCGAAAGAGGAGACCCAGGAAGGTCACTTCCCAAGCAGTATCAAGGGGTCCCCTCCCCCGGGGAGAAGACAAAAAGCAGCCAGCTTTAGTAGAACTGGCGGCTCTTCAACAATGCCGGCTTTTCTCAGCGCTGAATCGTGCCCCGTCCCTGGCCCAAGTGGACTGCTTTTTGTTCTGTTCATCCATCACTGCAAATTGCCTGCTGCTGTTGCCAGAGATTTATTTCGGCGGGTCAGAGATGTTGGGCTCTGCTCAAAAGCAAAATAAGGGACAAGCAGAAACGACGGGGGTGGACCTGTTTCCCCGCCCCCCGCCCCTCTCCGCAAATCTCCAAATACAAACGCTGGGGCTGACCTCACAGATGAAAAAGACCCGGCAGACAGAGCGGCTTCTCTTTGTGTGTGTGGCTGTCCCGGGGGCTCCGTGTAAGGTCCTGACGTCCTTCTCTCTCCCCGTGTCGTGGAGTTTGGGGGAAAGAGAAGGGTGAGAATTTGGCTTCAAATAGGATTTCCTTGTGTGTTTTATGGGACTGTAATTCCAGGGTTGGATTCATTAGGACACGTGGTGACCTTCGTTCTCCTTTTGGGGGATGGGGGGTCACAGTGAAGAGTTAAAAATTCTCTAAGTTAAGAAATTTCTGGAGTGCTGTAACCTAGGTGCAGGTTGTTAGTGTGTGTGGTGAAGACAGCCTGTAGCCAAATTGTGGAAAGAGACGAGGCCCAGATGTCTCAACCCAGAGATAACCAATAACCGCCAGCCGCATCCTGTTATCGTAATACTATAAAAAATACCCTGTAACTTGGTTCGGGGCTCTCAGCCTCTGCTCTGCTTTCAGAGTATGTTGTGAGCCCCAGCATGCTGGTGAATAAACCCTTTGCTGTTTGCATGAGAACGTCTCTTGGAGCCTTCCTTTGAGCGGCGAGCGTTTCGACCCTAACAACAGGAATGTCAGCACGGCCTGCAGGGCGGTTCACAGGCTCCTCCCAGAGAGACTCTGAGCCCGCCGCTTTGGCCTCGGTGGTTTTCGGGCAGTTCACCACGCTCTCATGCTGCACCAGGCACCACAAGTCGTGCCCCTGATCCTGCTGGCAGGGAACGCTCTCATGGCGGAGGCCAGGCCCCTGCCTAATGGGCCTTCCCATTATCACCGCCATTTCCGCGCTCCCCTTAATTTCCCCGCGCCTCCCCCCGCTGCTGCCTGCCCCCAGCTCCCACCCAGGGGCCACTGAGCGCAGTCTCCTCCTGACAAAGTCTCCGCAGGTTTAAACCTACAGCTATGATGCGTCCCATTAGCCCTCCCTCCCTCCCTGGGGCTGCACACATTCAGTCCTCCCGAGAGCCGTGAGTCACGAGACAAAGTGCTCCTTGGCATGGCGCGCCGGCTCCCGCAGGCAAACCCTGTTTTATTTTATTTTTTTTCAAGTATCACAATGTTTATTGATAGATACAAGTATATAAAATCAGGGCATGGCCGAGACCGGTGTGGCTCAGTGGATAGAGCGTCGGCTTGCAGACTGAGGGGTCCCAGGTTCCATTCCGGTCGGGGGCATGTACCTTGCTTGCGGGCACATCTCCACTGTGGGGCGTGCAGGAGGCGGCTGATCGATGTCTCTCTCTCTCATCCATGTTTCTGACTTTCTATCTCTCTCCCTTCCTCTCTGTGAAAAATCAATAAAATATATTTTAAAAAAAATCAGGACATGAACATGACTTGATAAATTAAGTAGACTTAATTTCAATACTATAATAAGAGGGGCCAATTCAAATTCTCACCATTTGCTGCACACCCACAAAAACCACCGCTTTCAAGGGCTGTTTTCGTAATAGTTCATCGCAAGTCTCCCCAACACCTCCGTGTTCCGAATGTTAAATCCCAGCTCCGGCGAGGAGGCCGGTCTGTCAGCCCCAGTGCCCCGAGCCCAGCGGGGGGAGGCCATCAGGACGCACCGGGGAGCTGACAAAGTGGGTAATAATGACCCCATTTCCGTGGAAGAGACTCATTACTCAGCCAGTAACCGGCGCGACGGCCTGTTGGGAGCCTGCCAATGAAGTGGGTCTCCCAGAGCGAGCGGTGTTTCACCGGCTCCTGGAATGCACCGGTTCCTGAATCCTTCAGGGACACGGTCTCCAGCGGGAAGCGAGAGCAGAGTCCACAGTGGTGGGGCTCTGTGGAGGGGGGGGGGCTGCCCACAGTGGGGCAGGGGGAAGGGCTGAGCTGCGGCCTCGTCCCCGGGACCCGCGCTTCCACCGGGGAGATGACCCCGCAAAGTGCCACAGTGGCTGGCTCAGTGGGAGGCCTGTCATTACCTCCGCACAGCCAGGGAGGGAGGCCCTGAGGGAGGAATAAAAATTGTTAACTTGCCGAAACCGGTTTGGCTCAGTGGATGGAGCTTTGGCCTGCGGATTGGGGGGTCCCAGGTTCGATTCCGGGCAAGGGCATGTGCCTTGGTTGCGGGCACATCCCGGGGGGGGGGCGTGTGTGTGTGTGCAGGAGGCAGCTGATCGATGTCTCTCTCATCGATGTTTCTAACTTTCTATTCCTCTCCCTTCCTCTCTGTGAAAAGTCAATAAAATATATATTTTTTTAAATTGTTAATTTGCCCGGCGGGCACAGCTCAGTGGTTGAGCGTCGACCTAGGAACCAGGAGGTCACAGTTCAGTTCCCGGTCAGGGCACAGGCCCAGGTTGAGGGCTCGATCCCCGGTGTGGGGTGTGCAGGAGGCAGCCGGTCCGTGATTCTTCCTCATATGGATATTTCTGTCTCTCTCCTTCTCCCTTCTGCTCTGAAATCCACAAAATATTTTTTAAAACCAGGACAAACTCTCTGAGCCGCCAGCCACCTCGGGCTCCCCCTGTTTCTCACTGGAGACGCTGTTTCACGCTCAGCCCCACCACTCACCAGGAGCTGCTGCGTTCTCTCACTGAGCTGAGTGGCAGGCAACTCCCAGGAGGTGGGCTGGTGATCCCCATGCAGGGCCTTCGGGCGAAGGGGTGTTGGGCACATGGGTGCTCAGCAAATATTGATCCTTTCAGACCAGGACCATTGGCTTATTTTTATTGTACTTCTATTCTTCTTTTTAATATATTTTATTGATTTTTTATGGAGAGGAAGGGAGAGGGAGAGAGAGTCAGAAACATCGATGAGAGAGAAACACCCATCCGCTGCCTCCTGCACGCCCCCTACTGGGGATGTGCCCGCAAGCAAGGTGTCCTGACCCGCGGGTTAAGTCAATGAGGACCCTAGAGGGGAAGTGGAGATGAAAGGGACAAGAGACACAAGGAATGGAGACAAGACAAAGTTCTGATCAAGTCTCGTTTATTCAGGCGGAGTTCGGGGTAGTTATAGGGAGAAGGAGGAATGAGGAGATTAGTGAAAATTCCTAGCCCTTAAGGGGAAACACCTGGCCTACCCCTTAAGGCAAAACACCTGGCCTATGGGAAAGAGAGAGGGTTTGGGGTAATAGAAACCTAGCCCGAGGTTAGTGCTAACGTGGCTGCAGCTTACTACAAAATGGCTGTCAAGCACAACAAGTTTCCCACACCAAGGTCCATGCCTTTGACCGGAATCGAACCTGGGACCTTTCAGTCCGCAGGCTGATGCTCCATCCACTAAGCCAAACCGGTTTCAGCCCAAGTTTTTCATCCTTAAAACGCGGTGCTCTGGCCGGGCCAGGTTGGCTCCGTGGTCAGAGCATTGGCCTGTGCACCCAAAGGTCACTGGTTTGATTCCTGGTCAAGGGCACTTACCTGGGTTCAGGTCTGAGCCTCGGAGTGTGGGCGCGGCCTCAGGGCCCCATCCCCCAGGGCACTGCTCCTGGCCTCCTGGGGGGGACATGACTGGAGTGGAGGTGCCCCAGCCTGTGTGGGTCCTGCCCCGGCCCTGCACCCCGCCTCCTCTCTGGGGCGTCCTCAGCCGTCTCCGCCCACCAGCTCCCCGGAGACCTCTGGCACCCAGGGAGGAGGGCGGCTCATGTCTCCCCGTTCCCATCCTGGGGTTGGCCTGGTTTCAGGCAGGAGGCTGGGGGAGCCAGGAAGGCCTGCAGGCTCTGCCCCATGAAGTGAGCGGGGTCCCTCCCTCCACCAGCTGGCGGGGAGCAGCCCTAGGGGTCTCCTGTGGAAAGGAGACGGAGGGCGAGCCTGAGACTCCGTCCCTTTGACCGCCTGCCTGCTCGCCTGCGATGTCTTAATCCACGCGGCGCGCATTCGGCATTAAGAACTGACTGACAGTCTTCGGCGGGGAGATAATGTCTGGCTGTAATGGCCTTGGCCTACGGCTGTGATGCCAAACACGCGTCTGTCTGCTTTTATCACCCGGGACTGAGGAGGAAGGAAATGGGCCGTCAGAAAAGCAAGGCTCCTCTGACTCCCAGCCCCTTCCATTCCCTCCAGAGCTGCGGCCGTCTCTCCCTTTTATCTCTCCTCTCGCTCCATTACCTGCTCCCGCGCTGCCTCTGAGCTGCACATCCCAGCCGCTGCCTTCAGCCCCCGAGACTTAGAATGTCAGGAGGCGGGGCTCAGGGGCTGAGCAAAGACCTGTGAGCCAGGCGGTCATGGTTCGATTCCCGGTCAGGGCTCATGCCCAGGTCGTGGGCTCGATCTCCAGGGTGGGGCGTGCAGGAGGCAGCCGGTCCAGGATTCTCTCTCATCCTGATGTTTCTCTCTCTCTCTCTCTGAAATCAATAAATATATATATTTTTTAGAAAAGGTAAAGGAGTTTTACGGTTTCCCATGGACTGTTTCTAGTTTTTTTTTAAAAAATATATATATTTTATTGATTTTTACAGAGAGTAAGGGAAAGAGATAGAAAGTCAGAAACATCAATGAGAGACATCGATCAGCCACCTCCTGCACGCCCCCCAGTGGAGATGTGCCCGCAAGCAAGGTACATGCCCTTGACCGGAATCGAACCCGGGACCCTTCAGTCCGCAGGCCGATGCTCTATCCACTGAGCCACACCGGTCTCAGCTGTTTCTGGTTCTTGAACCAAACCTGTGCAGGGCCTCCAGGTATGCGGTCCCCGCCTCTCGTCCTTCATCATCCCCATCCCTCCCTCCCAGCTCCACTGTTCATTGGACAACTCACCAGTTATTTGGACTCACATTGGACAAATTACATTGCAGACCCTACAGCCTCACCCAGGGGAACTGTGGCTGGTGAGGAG
>PVJN01058600.1:0-12123 GCA_004026805.1 Lasiurus borealis | reverse complement strand
AAAAAAAAGAAAGAAAAGAAAAAGACACAACAAAATGAAAAATATTCCATGTTCATGATTTGGAAGAATCAACATAGTTAAAATGGCCATATTACCCAAAGCAATATACAGATTTAATGAAACCCTCATCAAAATGCCAATGTCATTTTTTAAAGAAATAGAATAAGAAACATCAGATTTGTATAGAACCACACACACTTTGAGTAGCCAAAAGCAATCCTGAGAAAAAAGAACAAAGCTGGAGGTATCACACTACCTGACATCAAATTACACTACAGAGCTAGGATAATAAAAACAGCATGGTATTGGCAGAAAAACAGACACACAGATCAATGGAACAGAATAGAGAGCCCAGGTATAAAACCACATGTATATGGACATATAAGTTTTGACAAAGGAGCCAGAAGCACACAATGGAGTAAAGATAGTCTCTTCAATAAATAGTGCTGGGAAAACTTTTGTCTGAGTTTCCCAGACCAAAAAAAAAAGGCTTAAGGAGTTTATTACTACCAAACCAGCATTGCAAGAAATATAATTTCTCCCTATGTACAAAAACTAATTCAAAATGAATCAAAAACCTAAAGATTAGACCAAAACAATAAGTTACATAGAAGGAAATATAGGTACCAAACTTACAGACTTTGTTTGTACAGAACATTTTACATCCCAAAGGCAAGAGATGTAAAGGCAAAAATAAATGAATGGTATTTTATTAAACTAAAAAGCTTCTGCACAGCAAAAGAAACTGAAAACAAAACGAAGAGGCAGCCAACCAGATGGGAGATGATATTTGCAAACAGTAGCTCTAACAAAGGTTTAGTTTCCAAAATATAGAAAGAACTCATAAAACTCAACACCAAACAAACATACTACCCAATCAAAAAGTGGGCAGAGGACCTGAAAATACACTTCTCCCAAGAAGACATATGAATAGGCCATAGACCCATGAAAAAGTGTTCAATCCCACTGTCAATTAGGGAAATGCAAATCAAAATTATAACAAGATACCACCTTATACCTTTTAGAGTGGTCATTATCAACAAAACAAGCAATAACACATGTTGGAGAGATTGTAGCAAAAGGGAACTCTCATTCATTGTTGGTGGGAATGTAGACTGGTTCAACCACTATGAAAAGCAGTTTGGCCATTCCTAAAAATAAGCAAGAATGAGCTACCATATGACTCAGAAATTCCTCCCCTGGGTAAATACCAAATTAACTCACAATCATGTATTCACAAATATATATGCAGCATTACTTATGGTGGTCAAGAAATAGAAACAACCTGAGATAGAGGACTGGGTAAAGAAGATGTGGTAAATATACACAATGGAATACTGCTCATCCATAAGAAAGGATGGAATAGCACCATTTGCAGCAACATGGATAGACCTTGAGAACATTATGTTAAGTGAAATAAATCAGTCAGAAAAAGCTAAAATCCATGATTTCACTCATATATGGGATATAAAACTGAAATTTATGGACACTAACAGCAGACTGGTAGTTGCCATAGGTAAGGGGGGAGGGGAAGAAGGGGATCCTAATATGAGTTGACAGAAGAAGATTTGACTTTGGGTGAGGGCACATAGTGCAATATGCAGATCTTGTAACATAGAAACCCACATCTGAAACCTATATGTTCATGTTGACCAATCAATTTAATAATGAGAAGAAACACAGACACACACACACACACACACACACACACACACACACACACACACTCTGAGTGGCCAGATTATTATGATCTCTAGGCCCAGTGCATGAATTCATGCATGGCTGGGGTCTGGCCAGCCTGGCCAGGGGAAGGGGACATGGGCAGCTGGCTGGCCTGCCTGCTGATCTAACTCTTGATCGAGGGGACAATTTGCATATTAGCATTTTATTATATAGGATATACACCGAGTGGCCAGATTATTATGCATTCAGAGATTATAATAATCTGGCCACTCAGAGTGTGTGTGTGTGTGTGTGTGTGTGTGTGTGTGTGTGTACATACACACAGTGGTACCTCGAGATACGAGTGCCCTAACATATGAGATTTTTGAGATACGAGCCGTTGAGCAACAGTTGAGATACGAGTAATCGCACGGATCGAATGGCTGCACACGACCCAACAGTTTACCACAACTCAAGCGTCTCATAGTTTCCCACGCCTCAAGGTTATGGAACGAATTAAACTCGTATTTCAAGGTACCACTATATGTGTGTGTGTATATATATATATATATATATATATATATATATATATATATAGAGAGAGAGAGAGAGAGAGAGAGAGAGAGAGAGGGAGAGAGAGAGAGAGAGAAAGAGAGAGAAAGAGAAACATGGGCATACAGAATTAAAATGGCAATAAATAAGTACCTATCTTACCTAATAATAGATAAACATGTAAATTGACTATACCTCCACTATGCCCACAGCCAATCAGAGTGAGTATGCAAATTAACCCAACAAAAATGGCAGTTAATTTGCATACATACCTGAGTCCCAGAAACCTCCTCAGCACCCAGGTCACCCCAGTCGGCCATTGGAGGGGCCGAGACTGCTATCAGAGGGGCGGGGCAGGAAGGGGTGAGGAGGGGAGGCCTTCCCAAGCCTAAAGTCTGGGGAGATGTCTTATTTTTCCATGAAGAAGAATATGGTACACATTTATTGTTGAACAAAAAAAAGGAAATGTATTACCTGTACACGATATGGTAGTAGTTGTCATCACAAACCAATTCACTGATTGGCTGCAGTGCAGCCGGAGCTGTTCAGGCAGTGCAAGGTCTCTTTAAATTAGGAGTCAGACGCCTTATGGTAGCGTCAGGGGAGGCCTTATTGTCAGGGAGGTCTTATTTTCGGGGGATGTCTTACTTTTGGGGAAACAGGGATAGTATGTTATTAAACAATGAATGAGTTACCAATGAGATCAAGAGATTAAGAACTTCCTGGAAAAAAATGAAAATGAACACACAACAACCCAAAACCTATGGGAGACAGTTAACACAGTCCTGAGAGAGAAGTTCATAGCACTACAGACCTATCTCAAAAAAACAAGAAAAATTAATAATAAGCTATTTAACCCTACAACTTAAAGAACTAGAAAGAGAACAAGAAAAGCCCAGAATAAGTAGAAGGAAGGAAATAACAAAGATTAGAGCAGAAATAAATGACATAGAGACTAAAAACAAAAATTAAATAAAACAAAACAAAAAAGGATACAAAAGTTCAATGAAAAGAAAAAAAAAAAAAGATTGAACCTTTAGCCAGACTCATCAAGAAAAACAAGAGAGGACCCAAATAAATAAAATCAGAAATGAAAGAAGAGAAGTAACCGCAGAAATATACAAAGGATTGTAAGGAAATACTATGACCAACTATATGCCAACAAGCTGGAAAATGTGGATGAAATGGATAAATTACTAGGAAAATACAATCTCCCAAACCTGAATCAGTAAGAATCAGAAAACCTGAATATGCTGATAACAACTGATGGAATAAAAGCAGTAATCAAAAAATTCCCAGCACACAAAAGCTCTGGTTCAGATGACTCCACAGGGGAGTTTTACCAAACATTCAAATAAGAGCACCTAGACTCCTCATACTATTACAAAAAAAAAAAAAAAATCCAAGAGTAAGGAGCACTTCAAACCTCATTATCCTAATTCCAAAACCAGATAAAGACACCACAAAGAAGGAGTATCACAGGCCAATATCTCTGATGCACATAGATGCTAAAATCCTCAATAAATATTAGCAAGTCAGATCCAGCAATACATTAAAAAGATCATATACCATGACCAGGTGGAATTTATTCCAGGGATGCAAGGCTGGTACGATATTCACAAATCAATAAATGTGACACATCACATAAACAAATTGAAAGACAAATATCACATGATCATATCAATTGACCCAGAAAAAAATATTCAACAAAATCCAGCACCCATTTTTGATAAAAACTCTCAGCAAAGTGGGAATAGAGGGAGTATATCTCAATATGATAAAGGCTATATATGACAAATCTATAGCCACCATCATATCAATGGGGAAAAACTAAAACCATGTCCCCTAAGAACAAAAACAAGACAGGGATGGACAGGGATGTCCACTTTAACTACTCTTATTCAACATGGTACTAAAAGTCGTAGCCACAGCAATAAGACAAGAGGAAAACAGAAAGAAGGAAGTAAAACTGTCATTATTCACTGCTGACATAATATTATATATAGGAAGCCCTAAAGAATTCACCAAAAAAATACTAGATTTAATAATGTAGCAGGATACAAAATTAACACCCAGAAATCAGTGGCTTTTTTTATATACCCATAACAAACTCTGAGAGAGAGAGAGAGAGAGAGAGAGAAGAAAGCACAATTCCTTTTACCATTGCAACAAAAAAATTAAGATACTTAGGAATAAACTTAATCAAAGAAGCAAAAGACCTCTTCTGGGATTTTTATGGTTTCACAACTTACATTTAAGTCTTTCATCCATTTTGAGTTTATTCTTGGGTATGGTGTAAGTTGGTGGTCTGATTTCTTTCTTTCTCTTTCTGTTTCTTCCTTCCTTCCTTTCTTCCTTTCTTCCTTCCTTTCTTCCTTCCTTTCTTTCTTTCTTTCTTTCTTTCTTTCTTTCTTTCTTTCTTTCTTTCTTTCCTTCTTTCCTTCCTTCCTTCCTTCCTTCCTTCCTTCCTTCCTTCCTTCCTTCTTTCGTCCTTTCTTCCTTCCTTTCTTACTTTCTTTCTTTTTCTTTCTTTCTTTCTTTCTTTCTTTCTTTCTTTCTTTCTTTCTTTCTTTCTTTCTTTCTTTCTTTCTTTCATGTGCCTGGTCAATTTTCCCAACACCATTTATTGAAGAGACTGTCTTGACTCCATTGTATGTTCTTGCCCCCTTTGTCATATACTAATTGAGTATAATGGTTTGGGTCAATTTTGGGGGTCTTTGTTCTGTTCCATTGATCTATATGCCTGTTCTTGTGCTAGTATCAGGCTATTTTGAGTACAATGGTTTTGTAGTATAACTTGATATCTGGTATTGTGATTCCTCCACGTTGTTCTTTTTTCTCAATATTGCTGCAGTTATTGGGGTTTTTTGTTTTGTTTTGTTTGTGGGTTTTTGGTTGTTTTTTTTTGGTTTCATATAAATTTTTGGAGTATTTGTTCTAGATCTATGAAATATGGTCTTGAATAGAGATTGCTATTCTTACTCTTTATGCTCTTTCTCTCTGTTTTTTCTTCTTACACTAATCCCATTAGAGCATTTTTTTGCAGTGCTGGTTTTGTGGTAATAAACTCCTTTAGCCTTTTTTTTTTTTTTCCCGGTCTGCGAAGCTCATTTCTCCTTTGATTTTGAATGATAATCTTGCTGGATAGAATAGACTTGGGTTCAACCCCTTGGTTTTCATAACCTTGTATACTTCATGGCCTGAAGTGTTTCTATTGAGAAGTCAGCTGGAAGTCTAATGGGGATTGTAGTTAACTTTGTAGTTAACTTTCTGTCTCTCTCTTGTAGTTTTAAGATTCTTTGTCTTTCATGTTTGCCACTTTAATTAGTATGTGCGTAGGTGTGGGTCTTTTGGAGTTCATCTTGATTGGTTCTCTCTGTGTTTCCTGAACTTTAGTGACTTTTTTCTTCACCAGGTTAAGGAAATTTTCTGCCATTATTTCTTGAAACAGATTCTCTATTCCTTTCTCAGATTCTGTTTCTTCTGGTACCCCAACAATGTGAATGTTGTTATGATTCATGGTGTTCCAAAACTCCCTTAGACACTCCTCCTGCTTTTTAATTATTACCATTTGCTGCTCTGCATGGGTGTTTGTTTGTTTGTTTCTACCTTATCTTCTAATTCACTGATTTGGTCCTCCGCTTCTTCTAGTCTACTGTTGAATCCTTCCTGAGTGTTTCTTATTTTAGCTATGTCATTCCTTATTTCCAATTGATTCTTATTTATTGTTTCAAGCTCTTTTTACATGATGGTGAAGCTCTCATTAAGACCCTTTAGTTATCATTAAGTTGCTTATAGTTCTCACTGAATTTTTTGAGCACCCTTATTGCCATTACTCTGAATTCTTTATCTGACAAATTGCTTGCCTCCATTTCATTTAGTTCTTTTTCTGGTGATTACTATTTTTTCCTTCATTTGGGAGTTGTCTCTTTGTCTTCCCATTTCAGCTATTTCTTTGTATTTATTTCTATGTATTAAATTGTTATGCCTCTAAGACTTTGCAGAGTAGTCTTATGTAGTAGGTGTTTTGTGTGACCCAGTAGTGCAATCTTTTAGGTCTCCTGAGCTGAGTGCTCTAGGAAAGTCTCTTGTTTGAGTTATTTGGGTTTTCCTGATGTATTTTGATTTTGAATGTTATTGTCCTATTCATGGATGGAATTTCCTCTCAGGCTGGCTAACTATGTGGTCTAACCACATCATGCAAGCTGTTATCAAGGTGCTGACAGAACAAAATACAACACAACAAAATGTGAAACAAAAGAAACAAATTAAAACATATACAAAACCCTTACAACAACTGAAGCAACCACCATATAAGACAAAATTAGAAAAGAGAGCAAGAATGATAGGAGAAAAGGATGAAAAAATATGAGAAAAAGAACAAAACAAACAAACCCCATAAACAAAAACAAAACAAAAAACAAAAAAGGAGGGAGGGGGAGAAAAAGAAATATATAGGTGCAAATGTGAAATAAAGAATTAGGAAAATAGAAGAAGAAAATGGTTTAAGATAAAGGAGGAAGAAAAGAAAATAAATTTTGAAAAGGAAAATAGAGAGAAAGCAGGTAGATTCAAAATAATGAAAGGATAAAAGATTTTATTGCATGGGAAAAGGAAAAGAGAAAAAGCAAAAAAAGATTGAGTAAAAAGAGAAGAGGAAAATTACTTATATGAACAAAATAATAGAGGTTCAAATAATAACAAATCAATAAAACAGATAAAGAAGATAACTTAAAAAATAAAAAAAAAAGGATAAAGAACAAATTTTTAAAAGGAAAAGAAAAGAAAAAAAAAAGTGAAGTGGTGTTCCTTTCAGCCAAAGTTAGTGCCCATGGGAGCTCCCTTTGGCTCCTACTCTTCTAATGACTGAGGCCGACTTTTCTGTCTGCCAATTCCGGGCTTCCTGTGTGATATTTAGGTTCTAACTAACCATGGTCAGACACTGTCCTCCTTGGCTCTCAGCACCTGCTTGAAGTGCCAAGTGATCCACCATTTGTGTCTGTCTCCACAGGACATGGCTTCCGGCAGGAAGGGCCAATCTGCCCTCTGGAGCAGGTTTGTTAGCTTCAGGGGGCCCAGGCTGGGTCAGCAAACTAGCCCTGGTTTTCCAGGCTCTGCCTTTGCATGCTAGCTAACTGTCAATTTTAATACTCAGAGATCTGTTTCTGAAAGGGCTTTTGGTGCGGGAGAGCTGTTCAGCTTTGAGGGAATGTGGTTGGTACGTTTCTCTGCCCTGAGCCATTCCTCTGCAAGTGGCCTAAAATATTACTCTGCCCTTAGCCGGGCATAGATCTTTGTATGTATTCCCGTGGGTTCAACTGGAAACCTAGAGTTTTTATTAGCTCTCGTGTGTGGGGATTGGAGGTGGGGGAGGTACCAGTCTAGCTCCCAGGATAGTGGGGCAATGGGCCCTTCCCCAGTCCCAGCATTGATGTTCTCTGAGGCTTGGCCTCTGCCTCTGTTTCTTCAGAAAAGGTCAAAATGCAGGGTGTGGCAGGCAGGGCTCCTGAGGGTGGGGCAGCCTGTATCTCCCAGGGGGGAGGATTTTTCTTTATCTGCCCTGTGGCTACTGGGAGCAGCTTGCTCCTCTAAGGAAAAATGGCTGTTTGGATTTGATGTGGCTTCAAAATGCTGGCTAAAGAGTCTATTTCCCATGGGGAAAGCAGATGACCTGAAATGAAAAAATCAGTGTGAAATGAGTCTAAGCACAATCTACTTAAACAACTGAACCTCCTGTGAAAATGAGAAGCATTGCCTTAAAAAAACTTGCAATTTAATCAGAGCAGTGTAATAGATATATTAATAATTATGGTAACTTAATGTTTATGTCCCTCAAAATTCATAGGTTGAAATCCTAACTCCCCAAGTGAGGTGGGCTTTTGGGAGGTGATTGATTAGGTCACACAGTTGGAGCCCTGACCAGTGGGATTAGTGCCCTTAGAAGAAGAAGCACTAGAAAGGTGACTTTTCTCTCAGCCATGTGAGAATACAATGAGGAGATGGCTGTCTGCACACCAGAAAGCAGACCCTCACCAGCCACCGGGTCTCCTAGCACCTGATCCTGGGTCCCAGCCCCCAGAACTGTGAGAATAAATGCTCATTATTTAAGCCAGTCAATTGTGCCTTGAAATAGCCCAAACTGACTAAGTCAGTAATTATGCTCCCACCAGGAAGGAAGCAAGCACCAAGAGCTGCTTCTTAGCTGGCTGGTGTGGCTCAGTGGTTGAGTGTCAATCCATGAACCAAGAGGTTGCTGCTTCCTTTCCCAGTCAGGTGCTGTATACAAAGGGCTAACATAAACGAGTCATCGTTAACATAAAATAATAAAACATTTTAATAAAAATTAATATTTTTCTTGAACATTAATTTACCAGACACCGAATAACTGCACAAATTAATCAGCGTAATGCAAATAAACCTATTTTCCTTTTTCTCCAAAACTGAAATATTTCCTGTTGAGCATACCAAACAAGTCAGCCCAAGACTAATGATATGGCATTGGCTGCTAAAATATTTGCTGCTAGTATTAGTGGAGAGGAATGGTGCACCTGCACGTAAGGCTAAGGGAAATGAACGCAGCACAATTATAGTAATCAGTCATCATCGAACATTGTAGTTCATGATTAATAATTATGTATAACAGGATATTGTAAAAGTTAAGTTGTGAAATTTTTATTAAAATGTTTCTTACATACCATTATATTGGCTGGGCAGCAAAAATATTCACTGTAGGCTGCAAGTTTGACATGTTTGAAGTAAGGGGTACCGTTGATGTTTCTATCTCTCTCCCTTCTGCTCTCTCTAAATTCAATAAAAACATACTTAAGAACTGCTTCTTTCTTTCTAATTCCTATCATGTAAGGAGTGACTATAGGGTTAAGCCTCAGACTGACCTGTGGCAGGGTCACAAACAAGTCCCAGCTAGGAGGGCAGAGCCCTCTTAGCATATTTAAGCTTGGCCTTAAAGTCTTCCCTTACTCCTTCCTACGTAGCTAATGTGCTGTGGAAGGTGCAGCAAGTGCTCCCAAAATAAGGTGAAACTTACGACTACCCTTGTTTTGCTTCGTGTGCTCTGACTATAAAATAAAGACTCGATGTGCAGGCCATGGCACTGTCTCTCCATCAGAGAAGCAGTGTCCTACTGAGCCCCAGCTGTATTCTCCTGTCTGTCTTCTTTAATCCTTCACTGCCCCTCCTCAGGCTCACTGAACCTGCCCGAGGTGGATGGGCACACTATCACATGTCTCTTTCTCATCCGGTCTGGCTCATTCTCTTTCAGCTGCCATCTAAACTATTCTAACTTTCTTAATGGCCTTGTGGCCCCCATGTGGTCTACCCAACACTGCTACCTGGTTTATCTCCCTAAATTAAAGGCAATTTTACTCCTGCTCAAAGTCCTGCCATGGATCTTAGTTGCCTACAAAGCAGAAGTGATGCTGGCTGTTAAAACCCTCTACAGTTCAGCTGCAAACCACCCACCAACTTTATCCTCTTTCACTCCTCTACGTGAGCCCTCAACTCCAGGCAAACTGATGTCTACTCGCTAGTCCGGAGCACACTGCCAAGCTCCCCACTAAGCCCAGCAGCACTGACTCTGTTACTAGTCTTATATTTGGCATATGCTGCCTTAAGATAGCATTTACTTCAGTGTGTCTGTCTCATGATTAGGAATTGTGTACCCGTTTGTATTCATACCCTTAGTATGGGTAAGGCAAGCCCTCAATAAACTCTCTTACTTTGTCTGGGACTTTCATTAAAGATCAAGTCTCATTTACAATACCCCATCTGAGATAACCCTGAACTACAGTCATATTAGAATCTCTCTTTTTTTAAAATCCTCACCTTGGATATGTTTTTTATTGATTTTTTAAAAAGAGAGAGTGAAAGGGAGAGAGAGAGAAAACCACATCAATGGGAGAGTAACATCAACCAGTTGTCTCCTGTACATGTCCTGACCAGGGATCGAACCCTCAGCCTATTGGCTTAGGGGATGACAACCAACTGAGCCATCGGCCAGAATCTCTTGGAGTGACAATTATAATAAAGAAATAAGATGCCTAGAGGCGTTTCTGTTAGATCCATCTGTTGTTCTCCAATAGCAGAATTATCCTGCTTCTTTCAAATTCCATGTTAAATGTCACACAAGATCGCAACTGGGTCAGCACCCTTTCAGTCTACTTACATTTATTTCTTAGGTTAGGAACGCATGGCCTTCCACAACAAGACCACTCTAGGGTCATAGGAGCTTCTTGGCAGTGAATTCTCTGAAACAGCATTAACTAACCAGCTGGATGCAAAAAGCCTTCTGATACTCTGCTATCAGCAGTTTTCAGCACAGATCTTAGCTCAAGTGGGCCTTCTGCTTAGAAGCTCATTCCTCTACTTGGCTTCTTTTCAAAATATGTTTTTATTAATTCAGAGAGGAAGGAGAGAGAGAGAGATAGAAACATCAACGATGAGAATGATTGATCCGCTTCCTCCTACACACCCTACACTGGGGCTGAGCCCACAACTGGTGCATGTGCCCTGATGGGGAATTGAACCAGGACCTCCAGGTTCTGAAAATGATGCTCAGCCACTGAACAACACAGGCCAGGCTGTCCTGTTGCTTAAGACATTTCGTTACTTTTTTCTAACTTAAACAAAGATAAAGTAAGATACCTTACTCTGATATATAAGTGTAGTTTTTATATATTGTTTAGGATTGATAACAATAAATTAAAATAGCAGAATGCACGTGATTACAGTGCTTCTCTCATTCCTCTCCCTCACCATCACCCCCTGTTCACAAAAAGGGCTTCTTAAACACTCGGTCTATTCAGTAGCGGGGTGCACTTCACTATGCTACTGTGATAATAATCACAGCCCACCAGCACCACACAGACCTTCCACCCCCCACCTTCCAGCACCCACACCTTCAAACAGCCACACCATCCACCCAGCACGTTACACTCCACATCTCCCACCACCCACACCTTCCCCATCCCACATCTTCCATTTCACACCTTCCACCTCCAACACCCTCCAACCCATATCTTCCACCTCCACACCTTCCACCTCCCACACTTTCCACCCCCACACCTCCCACAACTTCCACTTCCCACACCTTCCAACTCCCACATCTCCCACCATCCACTCCTTCAACCCCACACCTTCCACCCCACACCTTCAACCTCACACCGTCCATCTCCCGCACCTTCCACCTCCAAAACCTTGAACCACTCACACCTTCTACCACACACCTTCCACCTCCCATACCTTCCACCTCCCACACTTTCCACCCCCCACACCTCCCACAACTTCCACTTCCCACACCTTCCAACTCCCACACCTCCCACCATCCACACCTTCAACCACACCTTCCACCCCACACCTTCCACCTCACACCGTCCATCTCCCGCACCTTCCACCTCCAACACGTTGAACCACCCACACCTTCTACAACACACTTTCCACCTCCCACACCTTCCACTTCCCACACCTTCCACCTCCCACACCTTCCACTTCCCACACCTTCCACTTCCCACACCTTACAGCTCCCACACCTTCCACCTCACACACCTTCCACCTGACACACCTTCCACATCACACACCTTCCACCTCACACTTTCCACCTCGCACACCTTCCACCTCCCACAGCTTCCACCTCACACATTCCAACTCTCACAACACCCACCTGCCACACGTTCCATCACACACCTTCCACCTTACAGCTCCCACACTTTCCATCTCCCACACATTCCACCTCCCACACCTTCCTCCTCCCACACGTTCCACCTCCAACACCTTTAACCACCCACACCTTCTACCACACACCTTCCACCTCCCACAACTTCCACCTCCCACACCTTCCACCTCTCACACCTTCCACCTCCCACACCTTCCACCTCCCACACCTTCCACCTCCCC
>PVJN01058599.1:0-12108 GCA_004026805.1 Lasiurus borealis | reverse complement strand
TCATTATTTCTTTAAATAGGTTTTCAGTATCTTGCTCTCTCTCTTCTTCTGGCACCCCCACAATTCTGATGTTGGTACGCTTGAAGCTGTCCCAGAGGCTCCTTACATTATCTTCACATTTTTGGATTCTTTTCTCTTCTTGCTTTTCCAGTTGAATGTTTTCTGCTTCTTTATATTTCAAATTTTTTACTTGATTCTTGCCTTTCTCTAGTCTGCTGTTAGGACTCTGTATAATAGGTTTTATTTCAGTCAGTGTATGTTTAATTTCTAGTTGGTCCTTTTTCATCTCTAGTTGGACCTTTCCCATCTCTAGTTGAATCTTTTGCATCTCTATTTGGTCCTTTTTCATCTCTTCTTAGCTCTCGCTAGCTTTATCCAACTTTTCTAGCATATTCTTGAAAAACCTTATAAGCGTGGTTTTAAACTCTATTTCCAGTTGTTCCTTTACTTCATTTCTTTTGTTTGTGATCCTTTCCCTTGTCTTTGCATTTTCACTATGCCGGGAGAACTTCTGTGTTGGATTCAGCCTTATGATACCAGACTTGCAAAACCGCAGAAGCCTCTCTTTTGAGTTTGGGATGGGTGGAGTCTCAGGGCTTAAGGACCACCTTGCTTTCCAGTCCGCCCCACCCTCCACGGCCCCTCAGTCTCACATGACTGGGAAATCGCTGGAGTGGTCCTTGTGTGCTCGCGCGCCCACAGTGCCTCTAGACAGCTGCCTTTCTGGCTACCCTGCGTTCCAGGACCACAGGAGTTTAGTTTCCCAGGGTTTCACCTGAAACTGGGGCTTGGTGGTGTTAGAGGTGGCACAGTTGGGAGGGTCTGTCTTCCGCCCTCTTGTGAAAGTCAGCGGCACAATCAGCAATCTGTCCTCTGCACAATGCCTTGTGCGTCACCAGACCTCTGATCTTTTGCGACTTCCCTAAATTTCTGTGCACCTCTCCCTTTTCACAGTCCAAAGTCCCCTCGTAAGAGTTTTGGCTGGATCTGGGGTTTAGTGTCATAGGATAAGGGGTTCAGTGCCTTTGAGAGTCTTCGTTTTCCTCCTGCCAGAGAAAACTAGCCGGGTACTCTGGCACCCGCTCTCTCTACGCGCGCGTCTCCGTACCTTAGCTTTCTGCAGCTCCTCTGGGTCTCCATGAGCCCCCCTCTTTCCCTCTACTTGTAGAATTTCCACTCAGCCAGCTTTCCTGTGATTCTGGATGATGTCCGTTCTGTCTTTTAGTTGTAATTTTGAAATTGTGCAAGGCAGCAGTGTAGGTGTTTACCTATGCCACCATCTTGGATTCTCCTCTAAATGTTTTTAAAGACAAGAATCAGGGAGTTGGGGGAAGCAGATGCAGAGGCAAAGAAGGAGTGAACAGACTGTCGTGCTACAGTGGGAGGCAGGGGAGGTTGTGGGGGAGGGGCCTGTAAGAGATCAACTGAAGGACTTGTGTGCATGTGTGTAGGCATAGCTAGTGGATACAAGGCAATAGGGGGGGCAGGGTGGAGACAGGTGAGGGCATGTACTGGAGGGTGGGGAGGGCAATAGGGAAAAAATAAAAATAAAATAAATTTAAAACAAAGAAACACCCATTCTAAAATAAATAAATAAATAAATAAATAAATAAAAATTAAATGTTAATATGTGATCTTAACTTTTTGAAATTTCCTTTGTAACAAATTTGTGGCTATGGAAACATAAAAAGATGAAATATTAATAAACTGGATTCAGATATTATGTTAGTATTCTAGTGTTGCCATTTACAAATTACCACAGTAATTGGGACATTAAATAGTCCTACTATATTGCCTTACACTTCCATAAGTACAAACCAACATAAGTCCCCTTGGGCTAAAATCAAGCTGTTAGCAGAGCTGCATTCTCTTCTATAGGCTTTAGGCGAGACTTCAGAGAAAAAGAGAGGGAGGGAGGGAGGGAGGGAGAGAGAGAGAGAGAGAGAGAGAGAGAGAGAGAGAGAGAGAAGAAAAGAGAGAGAAGGAGAGAGAGAGAGAGAAAGAGAGAAAAGTCAATAATGAGAGAAAATTATTAATTGGCTGCCTACTCTATGCCCCTCACTGGTGATTGAGCCTGAAGCCCAGGCATATGCTCTGACTGGGAATCGAACCTTGACTACTTGGTTCATTTAGGTTGATGATCAACCACCAGCCATATTTAATCATAAACTTAAAATTTAATTTATCTGTTACTACTAGAATTCAAATAAGTCAAATTAGTAAATATTTATGAAGCTCTACTACAAGATAAATTGATTAAAATGAATTACTATTATATTTCAGATTTAAAATCCATAATTACGCATGTGTTGCAAGTCTTAACCTAACTGATAAAAGAGTAATATGTAAATTGACCATACCTCTGTTACACCCACCAGCCAAGCAGAGCGAGTAACCCAACCAAGATGGCTATGGCCACAGAAAGCCAGGAGGGAGGCTTGGGTTGCCTCCAATGATGGAGAAAGCCAAGCTTTCTGCACACCCTGACTGGCCCAGTTCTCCACTTAAGGCTGCAAAGTTTCAATTATAGAAGATAAATAAATTCCAACAGAAATAGCTGCTGCCACTGAGCAAGCAGAAGGTTTGGCTTTACTCCAGGCTACAAAGTTTCAATTGTAGAAGATAAATACATTGGTACCTCAAAATATGAGTTTAATTTGTTCCGTAACCTTGCTTGTATATCAAGTTGCTCATATCTCAAAGCAAATTTCCCCATTGAAATCAATTGAAATGCCCTTAATCCGTTCCAGCCCCCAAAATGCCACCCCAGTTGTTCTTGTTACGTGTTTTTGAATAAGAAAAATGTATTTATAAATGACAAATACTGTATAAAAACATAATAAAAGAGAATGTAAAGGAATAAACTGCTTTTATAAAGTGTATTTACCTACTCGTTACACTCTTAATGCTACACTTTATCCTTAAACTGAATGTAACTTAACTAATCTTCACTGAACTTAATTGCTACTGGTCTTTGCATTTTTGGCCGATTTCAAAAAAAACGTGTCCAGCGAGGTTTGCCTCTTCCTCCCTTTCAGAATGTTTCTGAAATGGGTGAGGCAAGTTTCATTGAGCAGCTCCAATGCACGACCAGTAGCAACTTTTTCAGGGTGTTTCTTTTCCACGAAGTGTGACACCCTCTCCCACATTCCTAAGATCTCCTTTATCTCACTTGTAGAGATCTCCTCCACCTCTGGCTCCTCCTAGAAACCAATTTCTTGGAGAACCTCTGCATGTTGCTGAGACTGCAACTCTTGTAACTCCTCCATGGTGAGTTCCAGAGAGTGCTCCTCGACAAGCTCATTCACGTCTCTCTCATCCACCTCCAGGCCCATGGATTTTTCCAGAGACACTATCTCCTCCTCCACTGGCACCTTGGGCCACAGCTTCTTCCATGCAGAGGTCAAAGTCCTCATTGTAACACCCAGCCAAGCCTGATCAATAATTTTGAGGCATATCACGATGTTAAAGTGATTCTTCCAGAACTCTCAAAGGGTGAGGTTTGTGTTCTCCATCACCTCAAAACAGCACTGGAACAGGTGCTTGATGTACAGCTTTTTAAAATTAGAAATCACCTCCTGATCCAAGGGCTGCAGGGTAGGAGTGGTGTTGGGAGGTAGGTAGACAACCTTACAAACTTGAACTCTTCGAGGAGTTCATCTTCTAGATTCGGTGGGTGAGCAGGAGCATTGTCGAGGATGAGGAGGGCTTGCATGGTTAGGTTGTTTTCCTATAGATATTTCTTAACAGAAGGGCCGAAAACCAGGTTTACCCACTCCACAAAGAAGTGCCTGGTAACCCATGCCTTCGGGTTTGCCCTCCACATAACTTGCAGTTTATCTTTTAAAATCTTATGTGACTTAAAGACTCTGGGGTTTTCCGAATGGTATAGGAGCAGAGGCTTGATCTTGCAGTTGCCACTCGCATTGGCGCACAGTGCGAGAGTTAGCCTATCCTTCATGTGTTTGTGGCCTGGCATCGCCTTCTCCTCTGCCGTTATATAAGTCCTATTAGGCATCTTCTTCCAGAAAAGCCCTGTCTCATCACAGTTGAAGACTTGCTGGGGGATATATCCTTTGGCTTCTATCATTTCCGAAAAAGTTTTGCCGTAATCTTCAGCTGCCTTCACATCCAAACTTGCTGCCTCACCATGCCTGATGATGGAGTGAATGCTGGATCTTTTCCTGAAGTTATCAAATCAGCCTCTACTGGTTTTAAATAAGCCCTTTGATGCTTTGTCCGTGGAAGTGCGCGGGGTCTGCTCCAACAACTCACTGTAAATCACTCACGTCTTCTCGCATATGATGCCCTTTGTTAATGTATCTCCTTTAAGCTGCTTTTTCATCACCCGCACCATCAGTAGATTCTCCATATTTTCATGTAGAGAGCTACAGAGCTTAGAAATTATTGTAATGCCCTTAGCTGTTGTTATACCCTTTATTGACTCCTTCTGTTTAAGCACAGTGAATATCGTTGAAGTACTACTCCCGTACTGCCTCGCCAAATCAGCCACTTGCACACCTTGCTCATATTTTTCTATGATTTCATGCTTTAATTCAATAGACATCATCCTCTTCTGGGCACTGACCTTTCCACTTGCTTTCTTCGGACCCATGGTTATAAAAATAAATGTGATAAAGTATTTAAATGCACAAAAGATGCTTTTACAACGAGGTAAACAAGCACTCTGAGGCATGGGAAACTATTAGATGCTGGAGTCATGGTAAACTGGTGGGTCATGTGCAGCTGGCTGATCTGAGTGATTACTCTTATCTCAAATGCTACTCGTATTTCAAAGCAAAAAAATCGCTCGCTCGATGGCTCGTATCTCAAAAATCTTGTATATTAGGGCACTCGTATCTCAAGGTACCACTGTAAATCCCAAATACCAGAGTCCCTGCTTGGGTCACTGGGGGGCATGGCTGGCCTGCAATCCACCACAGGCCCCTTGTCCAGGCCTCTCCACCCTCCAATGGAATACTCACTCTGATCTGGGACACCCTTCAGGGCACACCAACTGGCCCCATCCATGCACCAGGTCTCTATCCTATCTAATAAAAGATTAATATGCAGATTGAGCATCACTCCAATGTACAAGATGACTGCCTTCATGTGGTCAAAAGATCCTGCCCCCGTGTGGACACAAGATGGCCACAAGATGGCCAGCAGGAGGGGCAGTTGGGAGGGACCAGTTCTTCAAGGGAGGGCAGTTGTGGGTGATCAGGTCAGCAGGGAAGGGCAGTTAAGGGTGACCAGGCCCACAAGGGAGAGCATTTAGGGGCAAACAGGCTGGAAGGGGAGCAGTTAGGCATCAATCAGGCTGGCAGGGGAGTAGTGAGGTGGTGATCAGGCTAGCAGGCACAAGCAGTTAGGGGCAATCAGGAAGGTAGGCAGGTGAGCAGTTTGGAGCCAGAAGTCCTGGATTGTGAGAGGGATGTCCAACTGCCCATTTAGGGTTGATCCTACCAAATTGGAAAGGGAGCAAGCTGGTATGAAGGACATTTCCCCCTCCTGCAGGATTTTGTGCACCAGGCTTCTAGTTAATAATAAAATACACTATCAAACTATAATAATCTTCATTCTATAAGATGAATGGAGAAAATAGTATAAGTTGCCCATAAAAAAACAATTTGATTGAACTTGACAAATAGTTGTCTGTAATTCTGAGGATGAATTGATACCATATGCAAGGTCAATTTGAGTAAGAAAACCATGGATGAATGATCTGAATTTTCTGTTTCTGGATCCTAATAATTGTCAAGAAGAAGCCATTAGAGGACCTGCTTTTTACACAGAATGCAAAGAAAGCAGAAGAACACATTTCTTTCATCTTCTTTCACCCATCTAGATCCATTCTTCAGTATAGTTCCACACCTTGTAGATATTTGGGTAAGAAATAAAATGTCAATATGAAATGAAATCTATCATTCCATAAGCAGTATGGCCACTAAATGATCTTCCATATGCTTTCCAATTTCATAGTACATCTACTCTGGTCTAGAAAAGGAAAAATATGGGTGCAAGCCACTATACCAGGGAGGTTCAACAGGTTGTGATAACTATAACTTTCAGGCTCCTAATGTTTCTCATTAGAAATAATCCATTAAAATTTTTCAATTCAATATTTATAAGATTGTCAATTAAGAAATGGATATCTGGCAGTAGGTGAGAAAATTGGAGCTGATTTTTCTTTTTTTTTTAATATTTTTTTTTGAGTTTTTATAGAGAGGAAGGGAGAGGGATAGAGAGTTAGAAACATCGATGAGAAAGAGAGACATCGATCAGCCACCTCCTGCACACCCCTTACTGGGGATTGTGCCCACAGCCAGGATACATGACTGGAATCGAACCTGGGACCTTTCAGTCCGCAGGCCGATGCGCTATCCACTGAGCTGAAACCGGTTTCAGCTGATTTTTATTTTTAAAAATATATATTTTTATTGATTTTAGAGAGAGAGAGGAAGGGAGAGGAATAGGGAGATAGAAACATCAACGAGAGACAAATATCTAATGGCTGCCTCTTGCATGCCCCCCACTTCGGATTGAGTCCACAATCCTGTCGTGTTCCCTGACAGGTAGCATCATCATTCATGGGTCTATGCTCAATGACTGAGCAACACTAGCTGCTTTTTCTTAATATTCAAACTTTTCTACCATGTTGTTCCAGGATATGAAAATAAGTTGGAATATTAAATTGTGAAGCATTGCTTTTGGTGGGGCTTTAATTTTTCCATCTGGCCAGGAAATCAATTGTTCTTAGGCTGGAAATTTGATCCTAACAACAGTAGTTAGTTAATTAGAGAACTATCTTGAATATAATTGCTGAGGTCTATGAATAAGTACAGATAAACCTTATCCTTTATTGTGAAGCTGATTTCTAGCACACTCTATTCTTTTTGAGGAAAGACTTTTACAATACAAAATATATTTTAAGAAGAATTTTAAAAATGCAGTTTTAAACTGCCTATTTACAGAATTACTTTAAAAGGAATATTTTATAGTCCTATTTCAAGTACTATATATATTTATTAACACTTTTGACATTTAGCTTTCCATTGTTATTTTAAAAGACAGTTTGAGAGAATCTTTAAGCAGAAAATAAATATAGTATTTAGGCATGACAAAAAATACTATATTAGGAAAAGTGCTTTGACATGTGAAAATATGCAAAAGCTGAAAAGACTTTAGCGAACAAAAGAGACATGAAAAAGAAAAGTTTAATGGAATATTTATAATTAAGAGATGCACTTTAGAAAACTTTGCACAACTTCAACTGACTTGATATTTGGAACTCAAGCTTTTACTTTAGTAGAAAGCAGTCAATTTTTAATCTGAAAATATACTTGTTTTTGTTTGGATATGTTCAAAATTCTAACTCTTGATTTTCACACATATATAAATTATAAATTTTCCTGTGATTTCTTATGTTATTTCAGAACAGTACTTTAGCCTGGAACATACGAATCATATTACACTGCTACTAAAATATGTCAATGATTCTGTATTACTTAATGCAGAGGTTTTCTACACTAAACTGTATTCAAAATGGGGAGGTAGAGTATGTGTGGCTGAATTTTACACTGGTTCTGGACCTTTGTCATTGGAATTATTCTCACACTTCTGTGTCGAAGGTTTCTACATTCCTCCCCACTGCCACTGCCTAGAAATCATTTCCTCAGCTCCAAAGTCAGCTGCCTTCTGGCAGTGTTTAGTCTGTGGGATGCACTGGCTGGATCTCCTGGCATAATAGATACTATTACAAAGACTACATCAATTTTTAATTTCAGGTCCCACAGAATAGATTTATCTGGCTGTAAATTCTCCTTCTAGTGTTGAAAACTTGGTGCCAACAATACCACCTTCTCTCACTTTCCTTAACCCTTGTTCTAGAGGTAGTCATAGCTTCCAGGTGCCCCCCCACCCCCTCTCTGATTCTCAGATATTCATCACCTGTGCACCAAATCATTCACCATGCTCACTCTGTTATTTCATGAAATTTTCCTTTCCTGATTAGTCTTTGATGGACCCAAGAGTCTCATATGTTCTGCAACAAGAACTGCTTCTTGTCTATACATTGAAATGCTGAATTTTTAAAATTCCTTTGGATAAAAAGGGGTTATGAATTCCCATAAAAGTTTTGAAACTCTCAGTCTAGGTACAAAATCCAAATTCCTGGAGAACATAACACCTAGTCTCTATCCGTAACCTGAGTTGTCATTCTTATTTCTAGTTTTTCCCAAAGTGAACTCCAGGTTGTAACTAGCCATCATATAATAAAAAGCTAACATTCAAATTGTCCCCTTGACAGAGAATTCAATCAGGAGTTCCACCAAGTGGATGGGCCAGGCAGTCAACCGTCCACAGCCCCTTTCCCCAGCTGTCCTGGCCCAATCAACCCCAATCAGGGCAGGCCAGAATTTGTGCACATGGTGTGGGCAACAGGGGGCGGGGTGGGGGGTTCCCCTCAGCCTGGCCTGCACATTCTTGTAGTCTGGGAGCCACCAGGGGATGTCCCTAAGCCACAGTCTAGCCTTCCTACGCAAGAGGCAACTGGCAGGCCAATCAGGGGAGGTGCCAGTGGCAAGAGGCCAGCCCCTCCTCCCCTAAATGCCCCTCCAACACTGCTGGTCACTGCCATCCCTCTGATCTCTGTCCCATCCCTCTGCTCACTGGTTTGTGCCTTGGCTAGCCTGGTGCCGCCTGCTTGCCAATCCTGCCCACTGTTCGGTTGATTTGCCTATTATGCTTTTATTATATAGGATATGAAAAGAGCAAAGAAAAGCCCAGACATTATAGGCAGGTCATTTGAACAGCTTAACCAGGAAGCTGCAATTTCATATTCCCTAGGAAACCACTGGTCCATTCCCTACAGAAAACTGGGGGAAAGAACACAACAAAGGGGAGACAGATGCAGGCACAGTAGAATTGGGGTGACTAGAGAAGATGACTATCAGTCAAACCTAGTAACAGAGATCATAGGCCAGATTGGGAAGGGCCACTATAAGCTCATAAAAATTGGGACATAAATAATCCCTCAAACAAAGGAGTTTACTCTGTTTTGACTATTGGTTCCTCTTGGCTTGGCTTTTTTTCATGTGCTCCTGTGGCCCATGGCCATGTGGACCCTGCAGACAATGGGCTGATGGACTGCAGCTAGACTGATGGACAAATTAAGCTAGCCTGATGCTGGATTGGATTATGAAAATATGGAACAGAAATTCTGGACACTGTCTTTGATTCTATCCCCATTGAAGACACAACCACACTATTTTGGTCCAAAGGAAAATGGGACCTTGGAAAATCAGGAGTGTAATTCCACAGAAATAAAGCTTTCTATAATATCTTATCCTCCTGTGCAAGTCTCAGAAAATTCTTTTTCTCGGGATATTTCAAGAAGCCCACTAATACCAGCAACAGGTGGGATGAGGACCTCTCCGCACTAATAACACAGGAACTCTAGTTCATTTCCTTGCTGATACAATTGTCTATCATTTCCTAAGTATCCACATTGAAATCCCATTCAAAGTTCATGGTTCTGAACAAATTCAATAAATTTTTATTATTTGTGGATTTCATATTTGCAAATTTTCGTACCTGCTGAAATTTAGTTGTAATCTCAAAATCAATACTCATGGCTGTTGCTTAGCAACCTTACTGGGAGCTCCCTGGGTGAAAAATAAAACTGGCCTCCACAGATAGAGGGCAAAGAAAGATCAAATTTAAAAAGACCACTTCATATTGGTAGATGGCAGGTTTAAAAGCAAGGGAACTCTAGGAGGCTTATCTTGGGCAGCCATGAGTAGATTTCTATACCTGCCTATCAAATTAAATGTTTATATAGAAGCTCTCACTGGTTTCAGTTAATCGCATGGGGGGGGGATTAACTGGGTTCAGTCACCATTCCCAGTATAGATGGTCTCATCACCACATTATTATCTCAAGGCTGTATCCTTGGGCTAGCTCAAGGGGGAAGCAAGGAGAGCACACATTCCAAAGACAGGAGAGGGAGAATGAGGAGTCTCTAATTGCCTTGTCTAGCTTGAGGACCAAACCAGCAGTCATGTCTTCTTTTTATCTTTTTATTGATTTCAGATAGAGGGAAGGAGACGGAGAAAGAGATAAAAACTTTAATGAGGATAATCATTGATCAGTTTCCTCCTGCATGCCCCTACTGGGGATTGAGCTTGAACATGTGTCCTGAAAGAGAATGGCACCATGAGCTCCTAGTTCATAGGTCAACACTCAACCACTGAACAATACCAGCCAGGCAGCAGTTCTGTCTTCTTCATGACCTTTCCCCAAAATGGCATTCTCTGTCATATACAGACAATGGAGGAATGGCAATAAATTTCCCATTGGGTCTTCCAACACCAGTGTTCCTGGCTGAGGTAGAACAAAGATGGTGTTCTGCCTTTGTATTTCAGCTCTCCTACTGAAAACACATGTCTTTCCTAGTCTATTTAATACTACATGTGGGTGTTTTTTTTCAAATTTTTATTTTTTTTTCTGTTAGTGATTTCACTATTTAAATGGCCCCCAAATGTATTTTTAAAATTCTGTTTTGTGTTTCTAAGTGTAGGTCTTGACTTATGTTGAAAATGTGTTACATAAGCTTTGTTTAGATATGAGTTATATGCGATTGGCCACAAGTACAATGTTGATGAACCAACAATATATTTTAGATAAGATGCCTTTAAATAGAAATACACATATACAAGGGTATACATTGATTAATTTACAAGAATATTGTGACCAGATGTTTGAATTCAGTATTCCTCTAAAAGCACTGGTTTGGTATTCACAAATGTAATGTTCACAATGACTTAAAGGACACAACTAAATGTGAATAAAGATATTCTACTCTTTTCCCCTTTCTAGGAAGCTTCCTTTACCAGCTCTTCTTTCCAATGATCCCTGCTTTAATTTCCCAAAACCTTTATCTGAAACTCTGTAGCCTCTTCTGACAAAATCATGCTTAAATATTGTGGATAAGCAATAGAAATGTCTTAACATAACTTTTACATAGAGCAAATTTCAAGATGGAAAGCAAGTCAAAAATAATGGGTTGCTAAAGTTGGTAAGGCAGAAAAGAAAGGATAAGTAGTGTGTCAAACCAAGGAACCACAATGGAATATTGAAAATCTATATTTGTAGCCACTAATACAGAAAGCTCTAAGCAAAACCAAACAAGTGGATTTAAAAAAAAGCCTCTAATTGGTATGGTTGTGTGTGACCACTTTTTATGTGCTTACTATAATATTGAAGAAGACTGGCTGTTTTGAAAATGCCATAAATTAGGAAGACAGAAGTCTTTATGCCTTTGATTATGGTTTGTTATGTCCATATCATATCCTATATTCTAAACTCTAAACTCAGGATCTGAGTATGATTCACTTTTGTTAATGTCTAACAATTTCCAACACATAATCACTACAAATATTTCTTGAATGAGTACATGTAAAAATAAATAAATCCTATTCTAGAGACAGACCAGACTCATAGAAAGAAGGCAGACAGCCCTGGTGGCAGGGGTAGAGGCTGTTAGGGGATGATGAGAGATTAACAAAAGAACAAGAGAGAGAGAGAGAGAGAGAGAGAGAGAGAGAGAGAGAGAGAGAGAGAGAGAGAGAACTCAGGGACACAGATAGCAATGTGGTGATTGAGGGGTGAGTGGCGGGGGAAGTTTGGATGGAGGTGGAAGAGGGTATGGGGGATAAATGGTGATGGAAAAAGAATAAATCCTGGTCTATAGTCCATTAGTATAAAATTGCATTCTTTCTTTGCTAGTTAACAATCTGATTATCAAGGAGAACTTTTTATTCCTTAAGTTTCAGTTACAAGGCTCATGGTATGTCTTTATTTTTTGAGAAACTAGACATACTCTTTGTGTAATTTAATATAAATCAAGTGTAATGCCATTGTTATGGCTATCAAATAACTTGCAGTTACTGTGTTACCAGTGTTTACATTATTTTCATGCAAAGAATTAATAAATATAAAACTTATTTAGTCATTTTTGGTAGATCATGCTTTTCAAAGAAAGTTGAGTTTAATGTTTATGAAACAGACTTCAACTAAACTGTTTATAAGGGCATGATTTGATTTAGA
>PVJN01058598.1:0-12094 GCA_004026805.1 Lasiurus borealis | reverse complement strand
TTTAATGAGCAACAGAGTTAAAGACCAGGTTAGTTGAGTTAGAACTCTGCATCAAAAGCCACTTGAATAATTCTATTTGTCAGTCCTTCACCGTTGAAAATTCTGACCTCATAGCTTCTGTATCTTCTTCCATCTCTTAAGTTTTACTACCTTCCCTCCAGCTCAGCATCACATTGCATTATTTGTTCTTATTCCCTCTTTTCTTCTTCCATCTCTGATACTTTAGGTACCAAAGTCCAGTTTTCTAACATAAGCTTTCCATTCTTGTAGATCATTGGCTCCCTCTTCAAAATTGGATGTGAGCCTCTCTCTATAAAAACAAAAAAGTTTAAGTTTTAAGACATTATAAAAGTAGAAAATAGTATAATAATCCTGTGTATATGTCACATTACTCAAACCCAATCTTGCTTCATTTTACCTCTACTCATTCTCTCCTCTATTATTTTAAAGCAAAGTATATGTACCATATCATCTTATGCTTAAGTATTTCTGAATGTATGTATAAATAACTAGAGGCCTGGTGCATGAATTTGTGCACGAGTGGGGGATCCCTCAGTCTGGCCTATGAGATTGGGCTGAAACTGGCTCTCTAACATCCCCTGAGGGGTCCCAGATTGCAAGAGGGTACAGGCCAAGCCAAGGAACTCCACTGGTACATGATCAGGGCTGGGGAGAGATATAGGAGGTTGGCCAGCCAGAGAGGAATAATGGGCGGGCTTCAGGGTATGTCCAGCCCATCTTGCTCAGTCCCAATAGATCAGACCCCATCAGCAAGCTAGCCTATTGGTCGGAGTATCTGCCCCCTGGTGGTCAGTACAAGTCATAGCGACTGGTCGACTGGTCAACTGTTTGTCCTCCCTGGTGGTCAGTACATGTCATAGTGAACAGTTGAGTGGCCGTAGCATATCATTAGCATATTACATTTTCATTGGTTGAATGGATGACTGGACGACTGGGCACTTATCACATTTCACTTTATTATATAGGGCAGTGGTCAGCAAACTCAGTCAACAGAGCCAAATATCAACAACACAACAGTACAAAGATTGAAATTTCTTTTGAGAGCTGAAAACCAACTTCTGCGCATGGGCCATGAAGTTTCAATTGCATTGTATGTGTGCACCCACACGTGGTATTTTGTGGAAGAGCCACACTCAAGGGGCCAAAGAGCCACATGTGGCTCCCGAGCCACAGATTGCTGATCACTGATATAGGATAAGAATTTTTTAGAGACACAACTACACCACCACATGTAAAAGTTCATGATAATTTCACATATTATACATCCTGGGCCACTTTTCTAGTGTCCAGTCAAACTTCTGAGAATATGATATGCTATGGAAGGTATTCCTTTGATCATAGCTTGCTAGACAAAAATAAGAGGCTTTCCACTAGTTAATTAGAACAACATAATTCAAAAAGCCTCTATAGCTTTTTGAAAATATATTGTTTTGGCCATTTCTCCATGTATCTTGAAAGCAGAAGGCAAGGGGGAGTGGCAAGGGGAGGATATTTAACAGTTTCATTTGTTCCTTTGGGAACACCCAGTATGTTCTATTAGTGAAGTGTGTTATAGCCCTGGAAATACTCAAGCTCTCCTTGGACCAACTCCTAGAAAATGTACGTGTGAACTGATAGGTTTTTGTGAAATCTTTATTTTTCCCAGCAGGAACAGAAATGTGTAGTTACTTAACAAGAAGAACAGTTTTCCTCAGGCTGTCCAACAGCTGAATTAGAGGATCCAGGAAGAAAAAATTGAGTAGCAAAGATCCATTTGGGTTTAGGTAATTCTACCCTTTGTGACCAGTGAGTTGAGTGGAGTCACAGATCCCTTCCCTCCTTCCTTTCCCTCCCCTCCCCTCCCCTCCCCTCCCCTCCCCTTCCCTTCTCTTCCCTTCCCTTCCTTTCCTCCCCGTCCCTTCCCTTCCCTCCCCTCCCTTTCCTTCCTTTCCCTTCCTCCCCTTCCCTCCCCTCCCTTTCCTTCCTTTCCCTTCCTTCCCTCCCTCCCTTCTCTTTCTTCCTTTCCCCTCTTCCTTCCCCTCCCTCCTTCCCTCCCTCCCTCCCTTTCTTCTTTCCTTCCTTCCCAATCTCTTCTTTTTATTTATTTATTTTTTAATTTCTCATAGGATGTTCCTCTACTGTTCCCCTGGCAGGCAACCGTATGAATTGAATTTAGCTCCTCAATCCAGCTTTTCTACCATAGCCATTAGGACCCAGAATCACTTAAGTGAAGTCATTTTTGCCAGGAGTGATATTAGTCACATTGTCTACAAACTTGTAACCATTTTATAAGGCACTGAGTTCATGATTTACTAATGCCATCTGGAAAGGAAGGAAGACTACTTACAGTGGCATTGATCCATAGGGAGGTATGAGGTTTACTTTTTTACATGCTCATCTTCCCATATAACACCAGTTGGAATTAATCTCTTTTTATCCATATAAAAAAGCTCCCATATAACACCAATTGGAATTAACTTCTTTTTATCCATTCAGTCATTTTATTTGGCTCTTTGATCATAATAATTTTAGTATTCTGCCTTTAATTACAGTTACCTTTATGGATATCTGTCTCTTTTTCTCAGGGAAGCTATCTTAGGCATCCACACATCTGTGCTCTGCACATAATAAACATCAAGAGAAATTTATGGAAATAAAGCTCTAAAATACATATTTGATGGTATATAAGAGTTATTATTTATATCCAAAATATAAAGATACAAGAGAAAAAATTATCCAAATTATGGTGCACGAGTCCAAAACTTAGATGCTTTAAGAATTCAATTCAGTTATGTTAGCATCTACTATGTAAAATGAAAAACAGTGCAACTCATTGCGAGTTTTCCATGGTCCAATACTGTGTTAATAACTTGGCATATCATATTATTTCATCTTCAAAGTAAATCAGTGAGCTAGGAACCACAGTTATCTTCCTCACTTTACTTTGAAGTAAGGCAGGTTAAGTACTTGTCAGCTCAAGTTGCAGATGTGGTGCTCAGCAACTAGCCTATCCAAATACAGAGACAATGCCAGAGTCCTGTACTGTTGTCCTATGATATCTTTCTAAGTTTTAGGCAAGAGATAACTTATATGTATAAATCCTGTCTGTGCCAGTCTCACAAATGTAGTTTATATACACTTGTCCAATTTCCCAATACTTGCCTATGGCAGTTATCATTGCTCAGTACCTAAATGGTAAGAACATGTTTGAATTTAAAAACTGGAAGGGATCTCAGGAAGAATCTTATCTGAATTCCATTCCACATGGAGACGTAAGGCCAGCGAAGCCATTGCACTCAGATTGAAGCCCAGACTCTTAAGGGTCTGTAGCACTCACCCACCCCCTCACCCCTTCCTCCTCCTCTCTCCTCTGCTCACTCGATAGTGGCTTCACTGGCCTCCTGTGTTTCTCAGACACATTCCCTCAGGGTCTCAGTCTAGGTGTTCTCTTGACCTTGATGCTCTTCACCCAAATACCCCCTGGAAGGGCCTTACACATCTTTCAAGTCTTTTGCTCAAATCTTACTTCCTCAATGAGCTTATTTAATGATGTAACCTGCCAGACCCCTGTCTCAGAACCTTTTGTCCCTCTTACCATTCTCAACATTTATTTGTTGCATATAACTCATTATTACTTAACATGCTACGTAACCTACCCTGCTATGTTCATTTTTTGGCCAGTATTTTCTACTGACAATACATATTGTTAAGCTCCATGAGGACTGGAGTTTTTAATCTCCTTTGTCTTTGATACATTTTCAATTTCTGAGAATAGTGTCATGAATGAAAGGTCTACATGCAGATGCACATCTAGTCAATGCCAGGATCTAAACTAGAACCTAGTCTAGTGTTCTTTTCACTCTGCCATTCTAAGGATTGGTGACCTGGCACAGCACCATCTGATATAATGCTGGAAAGTGAACCATAAAGAGGAATTGCCACTTAATTCTTCTTCTAGCCTTTGAAGAGAACTTTGGAAACTTTATGTATCAGTGAAGAGAGAATAGAGATCCCAGGGAAAAGAGGAAGCTGTTTGTTAAAAATCTACCATCAGCAAAGGCTATCTGATGCCTTTCATGCATTTAATCTCTACAAGATATTATTTCAATTCTACAGATAAGAAAAATGAGGCTCAAAGAGTTAGTAAATCTTCTCTGGCCACAATGCTAATATCTAGATTCAAACATGAGAAAGTCTATTAAAAGACTTTTTAAGTGCTACTACTTTAATGTATTAGAGGTAGAATAATTTTTTAAGTGTTTACTAGTTAAGACAGAGGGATAAATATTTATAGCAGGTATATAAACCAAGACAGGTATTTTTTTATTCATTTAATGTGTAATGAATTATTGAGTTCCTGCTATATTCAAAAGGCTGTACCAGGAAGTTATATGTAATCTATCAGTTAAATACTTATTAGTTCTTAATGTATACAAGTCATTGGGCTAGAGATTGAGAATGCTAATATAGTGGTACCTCGAGATACGAGTGCCCTAACATACGAGCTTTTTGAGATACGAGCCGTTGAGCAAGCGATTTTTGCTTTGAAATACGAGCAACATTTGAGATAGGAGTAATTGCGTGGATCGGCCGGCTGTACACGACCCACCAGTTTACCGCGACTTGAGCGCCTCAGAGTTTCCCACGTCTCAAGGTTACGAAACGAATTAAACTCGTATCTCAAGGTACCACTGTACTGAAATACATGGTGCCTATTTCCAAATAGTTCACAGTTAGGATCAGCTTCTCAATGGCAAAACTGTGAGGCCAAACTTAATGGAAAGACACAATAGATAGTCAATTTATGCAACGTACACTTCCTGAGTGCCTAACATGCTCCAGGCACTTTGGTGGGCACTGTGGACAAGGAATTTCCATTAGTCCATGGGAGAGACACACTTCCCTACCACCAGGAAGACCTTTGGTCTGGGCCACGTTCCATGCATGAAGGCTGGAAATGAGGTGGTGGTTTAATGGGTTCTGTCCTGATTGCAGGGCATGAGGGCAGGAGCCATGCGAGTTTTCCTGTGTTCTGTCTCCGAGGTGATCTTTGCACTCTGAGTCCCATTTCAAAGCCTTCTTGCTTCATTTTTTTTAGGCGGCTGAGCCCTTTGCCTGGAAACAGTGATGTTCCTTTGTTCTGATATTTAAAATCCGCCTGCCCTTCCTGTGAGCATAGGCCCTCCTGCTTTGGCCGGGTTTTCATGGCATCTTTTGTAATATCTTTCAAGGTCTTGGTGTCAGTGGAGGCACTGTCATATCCCTTTCATTATCATGAGTCACGGGTTGACCCAGGATGTCCCAGATCGGGGAGGCAAACATTTTAGAAGCTGTTCAGGTCATTGCTATTTCAAGTGATAACAAGGGCTGGCAAGATCACTGAAGATGCAGGTGCTATGAGTATAATACTCTCTAAAGTAAGATAGTCTTTCCAGCCTCAGAAAAGTACAGATGGTTCCCCCATTGAATACAGGTGAAGTCCTGATGCATTTTTCCTGGCTTTCATAGCAATCAGCATTTTAACCTTGATTTTCTTTTAAATAAATCTCTAACTTCTACTCTGAACCAGCCAGTGTACTAGAATCTTTCAATAAAATGGTAAACAAAATGGGCATGACCCTTGCCCTCTTAGGATTTATAATCCATCAAGGAAAATTGGTTAAAGTAAGATGAGTACAATAAAATGGAAAACAGGAGAGCAAGTGCAGAGAGCAGAAGCCCAGCTTAGTCCTGGGGCATAGAGAAGCCTTCTCTGTGGCTATAACATTTACTCTGACATCCTGTGAGTAGAATTCAGCTGCAATAATTATTATTGAAAACACTTATATAGCCATTTCTATGTGGGACATTGATATTGGCCTTGCTATATGGTAATTTAATCCTCAACCACAGGAGTTAAGTACAGTTATGATAAAATGGATTCAGAGTAAGTTGCTAAATGTGGTATCAGAACCAAGTTTTAACACAGCAGTTAGGTTCCTAATCCTTATTCTTAATGACTGTTTTAAACATGACTTCCTTGTGTATAAGATGCACCCAATTGTTTTTCATTGAATGAAAGAAGGAAAGAAGAAGAAGTGGGGGTGGAGGGGTGGGTGGGTGGGGAGAGGAGAAAGGCTGGGGTAGAGCGAGAGAGAGAGAGAGAGAGAGAGAGAGAGAGAGAGAGAGAGAGAGGGAGAGAAAAGGGTTTCTAGGCAGAGGAATCAGCAAGTGCAATGTCCTGTGGCCACAGAGAAGAGGGCGTGTTATGTCATCAGTTCAATGTGACTACAGAGTGGAGAGGAGGAACAATAAGGTGTCCTCTGAGGCTGGACAGGCTGCAACGCCCAGTGACCCATGGGAAGGATAACTCTGCATGTTGTTCAGTTTTAGGCAGAAGAGGGGCCTGATGAGATATAGCCTGCTTTCAAAGATCACTTGGTCTGCAATTTGGAGAATAAATTGCAATGCAAAAAAAGGACGTGGGAAGAACAGTTAGGAAGCTGCTTCAATAATTCAGGTGACAGATGAAAGATCACAGTGGTGGCAGTGGAGGAGGAGAGAGACAGAAAGGTTCAAACTATATTTAGAAGGTAAAATCAACACAAGCCTCCCCTCCAGCCAGATGTGTTCATGTAGCATCCAGTGTCTGCTCCTGCGTCTGTATCTCTTTGCTCACATTGTTTCTGGCTTTGGAAATTCCTCCTACTTTAAAAAATCTGAACCCCTTCTTTTGTGCTGCCCCCTGCCCAGGGCTGTTGTAGTACTTTCTTTGGTCCTGTGTACCTGAAGCTGATCCTTGTGTTTCCAGTATCTGAATTTATCTTGTCTCCCCATATCGATGGGTTTCCAGAGTGCCCAGCCAGCTCTCACACCCTGTGTTATTGGGCCGCTCCCCAGCTGCTCTTGCTCTGTGGTTACCTGATGTGAGGTGGTGTGGGCAGGAAATTCCTATATTGCACAGACCATGGGACTAAGCATCAGAAGTACTGTCTGCACTAACTAAAAACCCAAATAACAAGTCATTTTTATTTTCTCATCTAAAAAATGGGTACAGTGCCCTCTACATTAACCATTTCCAAGGATTCAAGGATGATTTTAGGATACAATCCGATGATTACTTTAAAAATACTTTTTCACCTAAGAGTGCTTTATGACTTTATGAACTTATGAGTCTTGTGATTGTATAAGCCAATTACATGAATTGTCAAAGAGAAACCCAATTTGAACATGCTTAAAGACAATATGGGTAGCTAATGAGATAAAAGGAATCAGGGCAACTCTGCAGCCTCGGGAATCTCTCTCTCTCTCTCTCTCTCTCTCTCTCTCTCTCTCTCTCTCTCTCTCTCTTCTCTTTTCTCTTTTCTCTTTTCTCTTTCTTCCTCCCTCCCTCCCTTCCTCCTCCCCCCTAGCTCAATATAACCCTTAGCCTCTCCTCTCCTGTACTACAGATGGACTTCTCCATATGGACCTTCTCCACATGGTAAGGCATAGCCCAGGGAACACTGGGCTAATATTTCATTTCAGAAAAGTGAGAGGAGAGGAAAAAGGATCCTTTCTGTAAGCTCTTGCATAATTCCCAAAATATTGCTCTGGCTTGTGTCATGAACCTATCTTAGACCAAGCATTGTGACCAGAGAATGAGGGCCTTATAACTGGAACAGTCCCTTCAGCAGCCCAAACCAATAACTTTATGGTTGGCATCTCCCTCAAATAGGTTGCTTTTTAACAGAAAAAGATTGAGAGTAATGCCAGACGTACAAAACAGCTTATGATACTACAGTTCAGAATGAGAAATGCTGTGGCATTGACTTGAGTAGGCAAAGAGAGTTGGTATGATTGAAAGGAAGCAAGAAGCTGTGTTAAACATAGCAGTATATTGCAAAAATTAAGACAACTTGCACATAGGAAATGCTGAAAATAAATGAGCAGAGATGACCTAAAAATTTCATCCAAAGACACCTGGATTGATATCAACTCACAACAAAAGATAAAATTTTGTTGAAGGGAATCAAGATAGATTGAATCTTGTAAGATGGTGAGGGTAGCATGTTAGGAAATGACAAAAAGCACGAATAAATCAACACTATTAACATCCTCCCCTGATGGAGATGGATTTTAATTACAAACAGAAGTCAGTTGATTGTGTGCAGATTTTATTTATGATCAAATCTGATTAGACAAATGATGACAAATGAAAAATAGTTGTAAATTGCCCAGTGATGAACTCTGTGTTGCTAGGTAACAAACTAACATGATTCCCAGTAGAGTTAAAGAAAAGGGAGGAATTAGGGGAATGGAATATTTCCCAGATCTGACTTTAGTTTTTTTATAAGGGACTATATCATGTGCTAAAGCTTTTTTGATTTCTACTTAGGTTCTTACATATTATTTACTAGTAAAGTGAAGTATCAGCTTAGTTTCAGTTCTATGATGCAAACTTTCTCCCAAAAGCTTAGATTCAATGAACTGGAGATGAGCAGACTTAGAAAAAAACATAATAGCTGTCTACAAATATGTTAATTCAATTCCTCAAATATTTACCTACATTTTCCTAAGTGGAGGGAATAGTTCCAGACACCATAGAGTGCAGAAGAAAATTCACCTAACAGTACCTGTTTTTGTGATATATGGGATCCGGGGCATGTAAACATCCAAAGACAAGATAGTGCAGAGATATAGGCCATCTGATCTAGAGCCATCAGAGGCTGGATATCTGAGAAATGATTAAATGGGATACAGATGTTCAAGTCTCAGAAGAAAAGGCTTTAGAAGAAATATAGATCCCAGACTGCTTTCAAATATAAAAGGATATTTTGTAGATGATGAAGGAACTTTGTTCTGTGTGGCTCTAGGGGAAGCACCACTATCACTGAGTGAAAGCTCAGGGGCAGGGTATCTCGGTCCCAGGGGGAGGACTTGCAACCAGAGATACCTCAAAGTGGAGTAAGCTCTCGTGTGAAGTGAGGTTTCCGACCCAGTACTGACTACCTGTCAACAAGGACCAACTTCACTGAGTGACTCAACTTCATTGTGTGGTGGGTCATGAGGAAATGTCTTGTGGTTTCCATTTCCACAGTGTAGCTTGCAGAATGCTAGCATTGTGAGATGCCCTGTGACAAAAGGAAGTTATGTTTTTGAAAAAAATGTTCTTGTCTTGCAGACAGAGCTTTTGTGGAAGGTGTTTTGGGGAAAAGTGCTCTCTTATATGGGAGGGTAGAGTAATATAACAGAGTTCCAAGGTGGGTATGCCTTCTCCTCAGGCAACAGTAGCGACATTCTCTTTCCTCAGCTCCACTTTCTTCTAACAAGGTTGTTGAGCATCTTTATTCAGAAGTGGGGTATTAAGGATGTGGGATTTTTTTAGGGAGCTATGAAAGAAACTCTGTGACACATCATATTTTAAGAAAAAGCAAGCAACAAGGCTAAAACAAATGAAGATTTAGATTGGTGGTCCTCCTCCCTATGGCACAACACTTACCAGGCGGCCTAAACATCCTCCAGGAACCTCAATTTGAGGGAGTGACTCCCAGATTTCTATCTGCATCCTGATTTCTTTCCTGGCTGTTCACCTGGCTTCTGGGCAACCCCATATGAAACTTACTGGTAACATGTACGATTTACATTACTTCTACTCTTCTAAGCTTTCTTCTCCCCTGGTCATTGCCATTCAAAAATGGTAACATCACCATATCTCACCAGAACAGATATTGTAGGCCCTCAGTTGGCCTCCTTATTTCTACCCTTACTTCTTAAATCCATTCCCCACACAGCAGCCCAAATAATTTTTTTTTACAATATAAATTAATCTTGCCAATCCTCTGGTTAATAGACTTCACTGCTTTCCCATTGCTCCTTGTATTAGTCAGTATTGCCACAGTAATATTTTATAACAAACCACCTCATTGTTTAGTGACTTAGAACAACAGCCATCTCTTCTCATTTACATTATCTGTGAGTTGGATGATTAACTCAATTGAATTGAGCCGGGCCTGGCTCCAGGCTGCTGGTTTGGTTCGGATATGCTCCACATGTCTCTCATTCTTTTTGGGGCCAGAAGGCTAGACTAAGTATATTTTTCTAGCAGCAATGGCAGAAGCTCAAGAGCAAGCCTAAATGCAAAAGCACATTTAAAGCTCCTGCTTATGTCATGTCTGCCAACAGTCCATTGACCAAAGCAAGCCACATGGGCAAAACCAAATTCAAGGGGTGAGGAAGTATAAGGCTATCTTTCACCATAAGGCTATCTTGGGAGTGTTGATTTGGAATACTTATGTATGTAGCAAAGAATTATGAGTAATAAATCTACCCACTGTGCACTTAGAATAACATTCAAACTCCGTACCATGGTCTGAAGACCCTAAGTGATTTGGCCCTTGACTAGTTATCCAAAGTCATCCAGTGCTACTCTCTGCCTCTTCCACTGTGTTCCAGACACACAGATCTTTCCTTCCATCAAATATGCCAACTCCTGCCTTATGACCTTGAATAAACTTTATTCTGTGCATAGAATGTTCTTCCCTCGTCTAGATCAATTTAGGGTTGGTTCCCACTGTCTTCCTTCTTAAACGTTGCTTCCACAGAAAGGTCTGACATTCAATTTAGGAAGTCTCCCTTGCTCTGTCTATTTTTTATTGCTGCTACTTTTTCACTTTTCGTAAAGCATTACTCTCTCCCCAGTACATTGCTGAGTATGCCTTTGTTGGTTGAATACTTGTATCTGTTTTCTGCACCAGAAAATAAGTTTCATAAGATAAGATGCCTTGTTTTCTTTGTGAAGATTTGTATCCTCTGATTCTAGAACAGTGATTGGTATCTTGTTTTTGAATGGTAAGAAAACATAAACACAGAAATTCTCCTTAGGAAATATCTCCCCAACAAAATAAATAAGTGCTCAATATTGTGACATTTTCTCTCGCCCTCCTTTTCTTTCTGTTTATTTAAATAAATAATGCATGTTCATTGTCAGAAAATAAAAGAGAAAATATAAGTATGCAAATCAACATTAAATCATCAGAAATCACCACTAAGACAGAGTTAGTGTATAGCTTTCAAGCTTTTTTAATGTACTAATTCTATGCAGTTGCAATTATTTTTATAGGCCCCCATACTGCTTTTACTTTGTATTTGTCATCTTTTCATGTCAACAGTCAAGGATTTACATCATCTTTTATTAGCTACGTATTATTTCTCGCACAGCTGGGCATAAATAACCCTGTGCTTGAAGCTTTGCCTATAGGTATCATTATTTCCTCATGATAAATTATAGAGGTAGGCTTGCTGGGTCAAAGGGCATTTATACTTGTTCAATGTTTTTGAAACACATTGCCTGATGACCAAGTTGTACCAATTTGGACTCCTACCAGCACTAGAGCAGGATGCTATGGTTAGATTGTTTATTATTTATGGTTTCTTTGACTCTGATTTAATGAGAAATGAAGTTAGCGTTTCAGTGTTCCTGACATTTGATGTGCCCCGAAGGTCTCCAGAGCCTTGAGCTGTATTGAGAGAAGTGTTGCTCCAGTCAAAGTTTCTGGTCCGTGGACCTCCCAAGAGAGTCCTCAGATAGAATTTTAGGGGCCCACAAATGTGAATGGCAAAACTATGACAGCTTTATTGTCATTAATCCATAACTATAATTGAGATTTCCTTCTGTTATGAATATAAACAATAGTCCACAATGGCATTGGCAGTACCTATGACTTTGTCACCAATAGAAATTACAGATATTCTCATATCATATTTTAGTTGTTGCATATATATGAATATCTTTTTTCTCCAGTCAGCTTTGAAATTATGGTAGTTATAGACCTGCTGTTAGATCTTGTCTTTAATGAGTTAATATAAGAGCACATATAGTACTATTTTCAGATTTACTATTTTAATATTTTAAATCTATTATCTCAGTACTAGAGGCCCATTGCACGTGCTATAGGCCTTCCTTCCCTTGGCTTCCAGCAACGGTTTTCCTCTGGCACCTGGGACCCAGGCCTAAGTCTGACACCTTAGTCTTTGTTGCAGACTCTGGAGTCTACAGTCTCTGTCTTTGCTGCGGCTGGAGTGCTGTTCCTGTAGATCCCTTCATGCCCCTCCTCCCCTTCCTCCCCTTCTCCCC
>PVJN01058597.1:0-12109 GCA_004026805.1 Lasiurus borealis | reverse complement strand
GTTTTCAAAGAGTCTCTCAGCTAGATAGTAAGGTCTCCACCTGGTTCCCCATGCCTTCTAAATTTATATTTCTTGTCTAGTATATTCGTTAGTGCACCAGCTCCTTCTCCAGACCTTGAACCCTAGCCACAAATGGATGTGGCATTCACATAGACAATCATCTTATTTTACTTAAAATGAAAAATACAAGTGCTTAAAAGAACCAAAAAAAGATAAGCAACAATTAAACTTAATAAAATGTTCTTTTATGTTTTAAAAATAATTTTATTCAATTTATAACAATGATATACTTTCATAGAAACAGTCACATGATATAGAATGTATACCTATAAAGCTTTCACTGGCACCAATCACAAGTATGTTTCAATCTATCATTGTGGGTCCTGAATTTGGTTGCCGCTTCCATTATAGGGAAAGGGGAGACAGCGATATTAAAACATTTCTTCTAATTAATTTTCTTTCAATGTGCACAAATCTGTGCACTGGGCCTCTAGTATTGTACATTAGTATTCAAGTGTTTCATTTGTCCAATTTGTTAAGTAAGCAATGACATTTTCTTTTCTTACTTTGCTTCTTTTGTCACTTTGGCAGTTCCTACTTCCCCAGCTTTTTTCTTCACTTCCTCCCCTCCTTCTTCCTCCACTCCACTCCTTTTGCCCTTGGACTTCATCTTCAGTTCTTTCTGACTTCCTGTCTATTTATCTACCTACCTAACTAACTATGGTTACTAGCCACTCACACTTCATCTTTTTTTTTTTTTGGCCTATTTAAATCTTTTGCCTATTATTTTGTTGGGATTATTATTTTTATCCAATTGATTGGTAAGAACTTATATAATAAAGAAAAGTATGTTTTACCCATGATGCTATTGCAAGTATTTTTCATTAATTGTCCTGGTTTTCAAATTTATCATGTTGTGTTTTTTTGTTGTTGTTGTTGTTTTTACATTAAATAGTGTTGTGGGTTTATGTGATAATATGTATAAATCCTTTTCTGTATTGTTTCTAATTTTATGTTATTTAATGAGGCTTTTAAAAATTAATTTACACTTTCTGCTAAATTTTTGTGATTTTTATTTTTTATATTTCAGTCTTTTATTCATTTTTAATTTTCTTTAAATAAATATAAGATCTTCATTTTCCTTCAAATAAGTAGGAAAGAGATCAAGCTTTCCTTTCTTCCAATTAGCCAATGTCTCACAATTTTCTGAATAATCTACCTTTTTTAGAGAGATATGAAAAAATACATATATATATTTTTTTTTTTACCATACCTGACATTCTCTTATAATTTTGGGTCTAATTTAGACTATCAGTTCTACTGATCCATTATATCAATTAAATCACAGTGTTTTAGTTAGTAAAGTGCTATAATAAATTTAATAATTGATAAAATATGTTTTAATTTTAATTTCTGCAATCTGTCTTAAGGTATATAGATGTGTTTAATTTAATCATCTCTATATGCAAAAGCCTAAGTGACCATTATGACCAGTAAACTCATGGCTATGACATGAACTGGACCACCAGGGGACAGATCCTTAACACAGAAGCTGGCCCCTGGTGGTCAGTTCACTCCCATAGCCAAGTTCCCAGGGCCGGCCGACTTCTCACAGTCCCTTCTTCCAGCCAGCCCCCATTGGCTCCTATTGGAACTGGGGCAAGACCAACCCAATCAGTCCTAATTGCCAGCCAGGCTGAGTAATCCCACCTGTGCACAAATTTGTGCATTGGGCCTCTAGTGAAATAAATAACATCTGCAAGAGTACTGGACAGTATGTGAGGCATATATTTTCAATTAAAATCTTTCAATTAAAAAGTTGATGGCCACAACCGGTTTGGCTCAGTAGATAGAGCATCGGTCTGTGGACTGATGAGTCCTAGGTTTGATTCCAGTCAAGGGCATGTATCTTGGTTGTGGACACATCCCCAGCAGAGGGCATGCAGGAGGCAGCTGATCGATATGATGTCTCTCTCTCATTGATGTTTCTAACTCTCTATCCCTCTCCCTTCCTCCCTGTAAAAAATCAATAAAATATATTAAAAAAAAAAGTTGACCTAATGTTTTAGTATTTTATTTTCCTGTCTTGACATAGACTAGTGATTTTCAACTGGTATAATGCAAGACTTTTTAAAAATGTAATAGCTGACTATGTAATCAGGGGCACTGACCTCTTTCCCTTATACTGTCATTAAAAAGAAAAATGACAACAGCCAAACCAACAATAGCTGTATGGCATGGATGAATCAAAATTATACCTATTTTTATCAGACAAGCAAAATACATATTTTTTGATGAGCTGTAGAATTTTAGTATTTAGTTTTTGGGTACCATGAGATGAAGTAAGTTGAAAATCACTGATGTAGACAGGTTGACCTACTCACTATTCAATAAGATTTATAAAGTTATAGGTAGTCAAATTAGGCACACATGCATTTTTTTTTCTTTAACTCATCCATCAGTGGACTCCTATCTTTAAAATATTACTATAATTAAGTAACTCTTATCTATTGCATTTGAAAGCAAGATTTTCACACAAGTTGTTTCAGATCCCTACCCCTCTAGTTATAGGTGGTTTGTGTTTGATCCTTTTTGTTTTCCATTCTCTGACTCCTGAAATGAAATAGCAAGAGGATCTTCCTGGAAGAGCATCTTTCTCTGAAGTTACAAGGAAGCAGCATCCCTCACAGCTGGCAGTGCATGCCTGCATAATACCTAGATGCCAGAAGTGCTCTTGAAGAACAAACAGGCAACCTGTTTCCTCCTCAAGCAGCAGCAAAAACTGTCAAAACCACAGGTGCACCAGGAACCATCTCTCCATCAAGCTGTTTACATTCCTCTTTCAGTCTAGCATTTGGCAGCTCAGGTCTACCCTGGCCTTGGCAGCAGAGACAGTCTACCTCTCAGGATTTAAGTCATACAGATGGTATTAGGATTTAGCACATTAATGCCTGCCTCCTACAATGAGATAGAGTCATGTCCCTGGGCCAGGCAGTGTAACATTTTTATTTAGAGAAAAGGTGAATAGGGTCATACAAGCCAATTATGCAATACTCCTGTTGGAGGACTTTGAATTCATGTTTCAAACTTTAAATTCACATAGTCTTCACATAAGCTCATGATTGGTGGCTATGGAGCTAAAAAGTAGAATAAAATATAATGCACTCTTATTTTAAAAGCATATTTAAAATTAAGTTTGTGTAATCTCTTTACATATGACTTCCAGGAACATTAATAAAAACCTAACCTTTCTCTGTACTTGTAAAAATGCCTGACCTCGCCTTCACTGGTTTGGCTCAGTGGATAGAGTGTCAGTCTGTGGACTCAAGGGTCCCAGGTTTGATTCCAGTCAAGAGTATGTATCTTGGTTATGTGCACATACCCAGTGGGGAGTGTATGGAAGGCAGCTGATTGATGTTTCTAACTTTTTTTTTTAATTGATTTTTTTTACAGAGAGGAAAGGAGGGGGATAGAGAGTTAGAAACATCAATGAGAGAGACATTGATCGGCTGCCTCCTGCGCACTCCCCACTGGGGATGTGCCCACAACCAACATACATGCCCTTGACTGGAATCAAACCTGGGACATCTCAGTCCACAGGCCGATGCTCTATCCACTGACCCAAACTGTTTTTGGCATGTTTCTAACTCTTTATCCCTCTCCCTTAACTTTGTAAAAAATCAATAAAATATATTTTTTAAAAATGCCTACCCTCAACTTTCCAGTGAGTTATCTCATGAAACTATTAAATTGTCTATCTAGAAAAAAAGCATCTATTTTTCATAATGTCCAAATTTTGTGACATTACTTCAATGTAAGAGATCATTACATTGAACAAAAATACTGACCATGATTTGATTCAAAATGTTAGAGTAAAATATAAGTATATAAAGTTAAATCTCCATATGTTTTAGAAAAGAATATATATATATATATATATATATATATATATATATATATATATTTGACAATAATATTCTGGCCTCTGCCAAAACATATATATCGCATGTTCAAAGTACTTATTCTTTATGAAAATAAAGCTAAACATAGTAAAAATCATATGGTCTATTAATTTGGTTAATCAAAATGTAAACTCAATTTCAAGTGATATCCCAATTTAAATTTTACCAAGTTATCTTACCAATTTTTCTTCTTGTTTTTAAAAATGAAGTTTATTCTAATATACTAACAGGAACCCAATTGCCCTGCCAGGGCACTTGAATATGATTTCTATGCAAACCAATTAAAAAAAAATACTTCTATTTCTATATCATTTGAATAAATATAATGTATTTCTTCATTGTGCTGTATCAATATACAGCCAGCTTGTTTTTGAATTATGTAAACTACATTTTAAGGAGGTATAATCCTTTATTATAATGCATCTCTACTTGCATCTTAATATGTTAAATACAATGTGCTAAACTCACTGAAGGTTGAGGGTTTTATATAATCTATAACCCAAAAACAGTGGTATTATATTCATAAAAGACAATGAATAGGACTAGGAGCTTAGAAATCCATCAACCATCAACCATCTTTTGGCCAAACACACACCTTACATTATTAGGTTTCTGCCAACAGGAAGTCTGTGGATCATGTTCTACCTGTGAAACTATGTTCTCAGTCTAATAGGTGACTCTAAAGCCAATAGAAAGACATTTCCATGGTAAAAATAAATAAATAAAAAGGTAGATACTGTATTGTTACTTTGAAGGCAGAGTCTGGCCCAGGCCTCTAACAAATCACAGCATATAGGCAGTTGTCCAGAACCAGTCTGGCTCATAAATTGTTTCCACTCTGTTAAAGTGAGGCAAAATTTTGCTAAATTCCCAAGGGAACAGAATGCTATAATTGTCACCTCTGGTGTCCTATCTTCCCTTTGCCATATACATATATTTTTTGGGCCAAAATATATCTTAAATGCTTCTTTGGAGTTGCTTGACCTTCCTGGGGCTTGATCCGTCAGAGGTATATGGGAGAGCTGATCACAGGGCAATCTTAATTGAGTAGATGAGCTCTCTTGGCCTCACATCTGATTCATAAATTTGTTTTAAGATTCCCAAGACAACTCAGAGGACTCTTTATCCCTGTCTAGCAGGTGGTTAGCTAAGCTGATTCCTGCATTCCTAGAGTAATACTGTCCATGAAAAGCCAAGGGGGGAGCAGCTCATGAAACATCCAGTCTACTTTAAAGCACACTGTTAGGAAGAAAGAGGAGAAAAAGGAGGAGAAAGCAGAGAAGGAAGAGGAGGAGGAGGAGGAGGAGGAGACATCAGCAAGGGAACGGGGGTTGTGATGCTAAATGAGATCTTTCTTGCAGCCCTCAACAGAGAAGTTCAGTACACAAAATACCATAGGCAATGAACATCTCCCGGTTCCTGAGAATTGGCAGGGATAGAAGACAAAGGAAAGAAAATCCCACACAAACACAAAGATCTACCCCAATAGGTTGCTCCAGACAGCTTGAGTTCTAGCCAGAATGTGGGGAACTCCTGAAACCATAAGCTTAGTTCACAAACTCCCACACATCTAATAGAATTGGTGGGAACAATAAATTCAGCTGCTACATTATTATTTATTTTTTATTATTTTTATTTTTTAATTGATTTCAGAGAGAAAGAGAGGAGAGAGATAGAAACATCAATGATAAGACAGAATCTTTTATTGTTTTTCTCCTGCATGCCCATACTAGGGATTAAGCCCACAAGTCAAGCATATGCCCTGACCAGGAATCAAACATCCTAGTTCATAGGTCAATGCTCAACCACTGAACCAAGCCAGCCAGGCCAGCTACTATATTATTGATACCCCTCAGCCAGTACTATGATAAGACAGGTAAACTAGGTCCTAGAATTGTACAGTTTCTTTATTTTAAATAAAGATCCTTATTTTGAAGGAAAGATACTGAGTGGGAAAATGGGTAATCATATTTTCTAAACTGCCTGTGAGGCTTAGCCTAGGGACTAGGTGGTATTCTCAAGTCTTTGAGAAGGCTAGTTCTGAAATAAGTGTACAAGAAACAGCTATTGAGTGCTAGGTCTGGCACTGTCATGGTAGCTCATGTTTTTAGAGTTTTCTTGCTAACTACAGAGATAGCCATTCTTCTTCAAAACATCCTGCCTATAACAAAACAATGTTGCTCTCTCTAATTTTCTTCAACAGTGTAAAAACAGCTTTATCCTGATAAAATACATTTGCAATTAAAATTTCTGGTTAAGGAATAGATATTCCTGCCATCAACAATTTCCATTTTTACGTAAGGCAGAAATGAGAACTTCTCTTTTCAAGTAACTTAAAGCTCAACAGCAGTAAGATGCTGTCCTCTGCCAAAAAAGAGTGTTCTTCTAAGGAAAGGCCTGCATTTGCACCCCTTCTCATTTAGGACCCTTCCTAGATCCATCTCATATTTTTCTCTGCCTCTACCTCCCTGCCACCACCTTCTCTGTATAAACGTTTATGTTCCTTATTTTTATTTGTATACAGAAGGTAAATTTGTTCTATTTTAAAAGTAATACTAGCCATAGCCAGTTTGGCTCAGTGGATAAAGCATTGGCCTGCTGACTGAAGGGGAAGGATCCCAGGTTCTATTCTGGTCAAGGGCACATGTCCTGATTGTGGGCTTGATCCCCAGTGAGGAGTGTGCAGAAGGCAGTCAATTAATGATACTTTCTCATTGTTGATGCTTCTATCTCTCTCTCCCACTCCCTTCCTCTCTGAACTCTTTCTCTCTCTCTCTCTCTCTCTCTCTCTCTCACACACACACACACACACACACACACACACATACACACACTATGTGTGTGTATGTGTGTGTGTGTGTATATATATATATATATATACACACATATATATACATATATATACATATATACACATATATATATACATATATATACATATATACATATATATACATATATATATATATATATATATATATATATATATATATATAAAATTCTAAATTTTGTTCAATTTTATTTGTAATTATATTTTCTATGGTTAGAGGGAGAGGGAGTCCCTGGGCCAACTTAGCATTATGCAGTGCTGTCAATGTGATATAGCCCATTGATTTTCCTGGCTGAGTTAAGAATAACACTAGGGTTGATGGATTTGTGAGAACAGCAGCTGGCCCTAGGCAAAAAAAAACAACAAAAAAAACAGGTTTGTTTAGTGGTCAGGTGTCTTCTTGCTCTATTTTTTTCCCTCCAGCTCCCCATTTTGCTTTAGGGAATTATAGCCCTTATGGTCTCTCTCTTGATCAAATCTGTTCCAAAGAAACACCCAATAAACCCCCCACACCCCCAACACACACTTCAACATCTGTCTTTACCTACAACAATCCTTACTTTCTCTACTCACATATAAAGAATAACAACGCATTTTCTCTTCAGACCTAATGAATACCCTCATGAAGAATATTAAATGTAAGTCCTATGGTTTCTAAATGAATCATTATTCATCAGAAGCTCTCTGACTCTATCTTCAGTCTTTCCTTCTCCATTGCTTGTCCACTTTTCACAGATACATTCTGTTTTCCCAATCCCCACAAATCAATATGCACCCAAAATGGATAACGCAACCAACACACAAATACAAGAAGCACACAGCCCCCTGTTCCCTCAACCACCTTAAATGTCTACTCTCTATGTTCAATTCCCTTATCCCAGCTCCTAAAGCCATTTTCTACTGACATTTCTACTGCCTTCTCCATCACACTTTCCTTACCACTTCACTCTTTGAAGTCTCTAAGTCTTCCAAAGATGTATTCTTGAAAGGCTGCAAGAAGCCCTGATAATCTAATCCAGTCACTCTGCAGTAGTTCTCATTGTCCCCATCTCTCTTTAGAATTTGTTTTTTGCTTTGCCTTTGATGCTATCATTCCCCCGCACCCTTCCGGGAATCTTATCCCCTACCCTTATTCCAATAACCCAAATATTTTTTAACTTCTTAAGTGTATGGAGCCCCCTGACCCCCTCAAGCTGTCATGGGCCTTGACTCTTTGTTGTATGTGGTCTTTGCCTTAGTGATATCATCAATTCTCCTATTAAAATATTATCTTTTTTGGGGACATAAAATCCTTATCTCTAACCCAAGTCATCTATATAGCTCCATCCATGGTTCTTAATACATTTTATAAAAAATTTACCTTAGTACATTCATCAAACACCCCAAAATCAATTTTATTGCATCTTCTTTCCTCTTATCCTCTTAGTATCTCTTTTTATTCATTCTGTCTTCACTATTTCAGGCATCAGTTCTAACTTAGACAGCTCCTGATACCATACTTCTTTTTCCTATATTGCTGCATTCAGTGTGCCACCTCAGCCTTTGCAGTTTATCTGCAAGACAGATTTATTTCCATGTTAGTATCACTATAATCAAGAGACATGTTGCCCCTTACCTGAAATACTTGGTATTCTCACTTCTACACACTGCTGGCAGATTAATCTTTCAGAATATAGCTATTATCTTATCATCCTATGCTTAAAAGCCATCATTAGCCACTCACCACTTTCAATTATATCCTAATTACTTTACCTGACACCTAGGGCCCCCCATAACACAGCGTTGAAGCAGCATGACCAAAATTCCTGCTAAGTAACACTATAAACTCCTTCTAAAATATGGCCTAGCATTTTCTTAATCTCTATGGCTTTGCTATTTTTATGGAAACCTAAGAAACACTGCTTCCAAGTCTATTTTAGGAACTGATTTTCATCATTCTGGGCCAAGCTAAATGCCAGCTTCTTCATAATAGATCTATAGATCTCTATCCTTTCAAATCAGATGGAGGTGCTCCTTCTGAGTTACTGAATTATCTGGGTGGTTCCTTATTGGAGTTATTTTGAAATGAGGAGAAGTGAAAGTGTTTCCAAGAGTATAACCATTCTAACATAATGGAATTATTATACTTTAAAAAAAATGGTTTGATATAGTAGCATATAATACAGAAAAAGTTTCTTAAAACATATAGTAGATACCCAATAAATATTTTTGTGTAGTTATCTCAGAAATACCTTTGCAAGTTTGAGTTGACTCAATATATCTTTCAGTGATATTTAGATTAAAGCCTTCTTTCTAATTGTGCAAAGAGCTACTAGTCTCTTATTAAATATATGGCTTTATTAAGTAGGTTAAGACGTTATTCTTTTTCATACGTTGTGGATTTTAGTGTGCAAGAGCTTTTTAGGATCTGCTAAATTCACCCTGCTTTCTTTCTTCTCATTGGCTTAAGGAAAGCCCTTTTCTAATAGAAAGCTGTTTAATAGCTCTCTCCCCTAGACGTTCATCTTGAGCACATCCAGTGTGCAGCAGCTATCACAAGTGTGTCACATGTGATACCAGCAGGATGCCAATAGGTAGATTGTAACCTGTTGGTTCCAAATGAATTATGTGACTGAGTCAAGCTGAGCACAAATTCCTTGTCAATAAGTCAGCAGTTAACTCTAGGGAAATGAATAGAGATGAGAGGATCAGCTTCTTTCCATTTGCTATAATCCACTTCTAGTCCACTGTGCCTGCACGGTCTTAAATTGTGCGTGAGTGTGCAGGCCAAAAGCACGTTGGCTGGGAAACACGTGAAATGAGATTAGAAAGTATGGTAACTATTTTGCTGATGTAGAAATATGCAGAGAACAGTTGACCCCCTGTGAACAACGCAGTGTGGGTGACTTCACAGAGGGCCAAATTCTTCTTTACTCATTAGCACCTCATTAAGCTATCGTCATCTAAAACTTTAGTTAAAGCAGAGGCTGCTTAAGCAGTGAGCCTAGAAATGCCCCTAATAATAGTATCTTTAGAATACCTGCCTCTGGTTACACTCTCCTCTTACCACTGTGTTTTAAAGCACAGGCAGGCCTGCAGAGCACACTCTTCTCCCCAACACTGTCCTCACCAAAGCCACTGCGTATTTAAACCTGAAATGCATTGCACACTGCATGCTGATTTATAGCAGAAAAAGAGAGTACTGCAATCCCAAATTTAAGTCCCTCTCTGGACGCTAAGAGCTTGAGAAGCAGAGAAGGAGGAATGGGAAATCTCTCTGGGAAGACAAGCTCTTGCACCCCTACTTCAGCAGCAGGCAAGGCAAGTCCCCCTTGAGAGTCTCAGTTCTGCCTAATGTGTGAGGAAAGCAGTGGGTTTTAGGCTAAGCAACATTACAACACAACAGACTCAAGTCAACAAATGCATTTTCTGTGGAAAGCTGGAGATACAAAGTGCAGATCCGTACTTTGTATCTCCAGCTTTCCACAGAAAATGCATTTGTTGACTTTATATATATGGGTTTATTTTGTACTAATTTAGGCCAGGTCTCTTGGATAAATTGCTTCATCTGACAAGAAGCCCAATAACAAGGATGAAGTGACAATACTTCAGGGAAATGAGTGCATAGAGCTGGCATGGGGTCTAAATAGTGAAAACAGAGGTTAAGGCAAGGCAAGGCAGCATGGGACAGAGTGGGTGGCTCGTGAGTTGAGATGAGTGTTTAGGTTGACTGGTGCATGACCTTATAAAATGGTATCTCAGGCCTCTATAATAAGCACCTTCTGTTTATTACGTGTGTGCTGGAGAGACTTAAACAAAGGATGGGAGGAAAACCATCAATTGACCCCAGTTATAGAACACTCATGTTTCCCAGCTAATGTAAAAGGGCTGCTCTGGCAGAGGGAGGGGGCAGGAAGGAAATCCCCATTTATTGTGTCTTTGCTATGTGAAGTCCTTGTGTGCTCAAACACTGTACTTAACAATGCAAATTCATTTTATTTAATTTTCATTACAATTTTAAAATGTTAATATTAAAAGGGTCCCAATCATAATCAGTCACATAGTTAAGGAATCAGGGAGGGTATAAGCTGCCTGCTATCTGTCAGGAAAGGAGTGGGTATGGAGATTCTGTGTTCAGGAGAGAGAGCACTGGAAGGTCAGAACTATTTATTTCCTAGGCTGAAGAGGCAAAATGTCACATAGCACAAGTGTGCTTCCGTGGTCCCCAACACTGGAGGCAGCTGGAGAAACAGGAACCATATGATGTTACATGTAAGATTATAATTCAAGTTGAAAATACCATGGTGGAGCCTTTTCTCTTTAGTAAGACAAAATAAGACTATTGTGTGATATGCAAGCCTGTTTCTATGATATATGTAGCCCAGGAAAATATTAAAAGTCGAGGCCTATATTCTATTTCTCAAAATAATTCCATCATATCCTCCTAGAAGGCAGATCTCAGATTGAAATCCTCAACTCCTTGAAGGTCTGTGTCTGAGGAAGGGGACACTGAAAGAGCTGGCCCTGCCTGATGGTCTTTGCCCAGGAATTTCTTTCCTTCTCAGCCTGTTTGCAGTCCCAGTCCCATATCAGATCCATTTGTGAGGGCCCCCATCCTCACATGCATATTCTGGGAGAGCCCCTGAAACTGCCCTTCGCTAAACTTCTCAAGGGCAGGCAGGGAGAGGCCAGCGCAGACCTAGGAAATGAACCTGGGCTTCTTTAGGAAGGGATGCCAGGTGCACAGGGCATGATCTGAAAGGTGAGATATAGATACCAGGTGGGTATTCCTTCAGGCTGTTGACTCCCTACCCTAGAAGGAGGGATATGTCTGTGGAAGGACCAGACAGAGGAGTCTAATGGGTCTAGGAAAGAATTTACATGACTGTTAATCTACCTCAAGTAAGTAGGTTGGGTTCACAGTAAGAAAACTTCTCAGCTAAGAAACTTCTGCACTTCTGTAAGCACTGTGCAGACCAGCAGCGTTTTCTATTTATTTCCTAGGTTGAAGAGGCAAAATGTCACATAGCATCCATCACATCATCTCTACCTACAGATAGTAACCTAGTCAAAAGATAAAATAAATTTAATCCTAGCAAGAAAAAAAAATATTTCCCCAAATAAATATAGAAAAAAAATATCTTTTGAAGTCAAGTAACCTATGTGATTTTAGTTAAATAACTTAATTTATATGAGTTTTGGGTTCCATAGCTATAAAATTAGGGCTAACACCACTTATTTTCAGGTTTGTTGAGAATATAGTAGCTATCTGTAGAAAACAAGCTATTCTTGTGAGTGCATCCTACCTGCTAATAAACCTTAGTTCCTCTTTCCCTTT
>PVJN01058596.1:0-12109 GCA_004026805.1 Lasiurus borealis | reverse complement strand
GTGATTTGAAGGACCTACTAGTAGCCCATATTACACTTTGAACCTGAATAGCATGGCTGGTTGGTAAATAGGATGGAGGACATGCTAACTCTTTCATCAGCTTGCCTCTTGGATGAAGAAGTAGAAGCAGATAACTGGGCAGCTATCATCTGCTCTTTAGGACCTATCTTCCACTTTAGCCAAAAGAGAAGCAACTTCTCTTTTCATATATACTATTATTTCTAGTATCCAATACATCCAGACTTGAATAGTGGACTAATGCACCCTGGAATCCTGGAATATATTTTGTTAGTAGATAAAGATTAAGTACACACACACACACACACACACACAGACAAAATAATTTGGAAACTATACTTTGTAAACTTATTAGGTCAAATTCTCTCACCATAATATAATAAACAATGTATTTTACTTAAAAAATTAAATATAAATGTTTAGGCCTTCAAAAGCCAAAAAAATTGCTTTTTCAATAACTTGGTTAATGTAGAAGTCAACAATAAAGTTGCAGATAACTTCAAACATACAAATATAAGAATATTATATATAATAATGTGTGTTGCATTTAAAGATATGCTAAAGAGTATATTAGTTATTAAAATAGAGAATATAAGTAATTAAATCATTGAACTCAACAGTTAAAAGAATGCAAAGAAAACTTCACAAGAAAAGTAAAAAGATGAAAATAATAAAACTAATGGCAAACAGTGAATTAGAAAACAAAATGCATGATTAAAAAATAATCTAAGAACTGTTTTCTTTTGAAGAAATTCAACATACTGGATAAGTGCTCAGCAGTGCTATTGAATAATTAAAGAGACAAAATACAAATATATGAAATTAGAAATAAAAATAAAACTATAAAAACTGTTTTCATGAGCATGCTATGTACAATTTTATAATAATAATTTGAGTATAAATGAAGTATATGATTATTTGGGGAACAAATGATACATATTCAAACCAACTTAATAGAAAGCCTGCATAAATAATAAAAAAATTATAAAAGCAAGAAAAAATTTATAAAGATAATTATACAGTTTATAATTAAACAATCTTCAACATTTATTGAGGGAGAAAGTATAGGTATGCATTTGGGCAAACACCAGTATAACTTCTGTGATCCTAGAAGGGCCCATGGAAATGAGTCTTTGGGCAGCTGGGATTCCTGAGTGACCATGATAAACAGAGCCCCCTACTGACCCCACTGAACATATAACTTGAGTGAGAAATAAACTTGTGTTTTGTTAAGCCATTGATATTTTGAAGTTGTTCATTATTATCTAATTTATCTTGACTGATACTACACTAATATAAAAACATATTCAGCAGCATAGAGTAAATAACTCTGATAAAGTGGGAAAGTCACAAAGATTAGCTAAATGGAAAAATTTTAATTATCACTTTATACCATAAAACAAATTTTACATGGATTAGGAAGCTAAATGTAAAAATTCAGGCCTATGAGCTAGGAGGCCATAGGTCAGGGCATATGCCTAAATTCTTAGATTATTTTTTAATCCCCAGTGTGAGCCATGCAGGAGGCAGCTGATCATTGATTCTCTCTCATCACTGATGTTTCTCTCTCTTCCTCTTTCTTTCTTTCTGAAATCAATAAAAATATATTTAAAAAATGATAATAACTGTAGTAAAACTCTGAATAGGACTCTATGCTTTTGAAAGGCTTAAAAAGACTTTGGAACTGGAAACAACATTATTTCCAAAGATAGCCCTATAACATTTAAATTAATAAACATTGAAGTAAATATTGAGAAACCATAAACTAGTCAATTTCCACTCAAATACAGTGGTACCTCGAGATACGAGTTTAATTCGTTCCGTAACCTTGCTCGTATATCAAGTTGCTCGTATCTCAAAGCAAATTTCCCCATTGAAATCCATTGAAATGCCATTAATCCGTTCCAGCCCCCAAAATGCCACCCCAGTTGTTCTTGTTACGTGTTTTTGAATAAGAAAAATGTATTTATAAATGACAAATATTGCATAAAACCATAATAAAAGAGAATGTAAAGGAATAAACTGGTTTTATAAAGTGTATTTACCTACTCGTTACACTCTTAATGCTACACTTTATCCCTAAACTGAATGTAACTTAACTAATCTTCACTGAACTTAATTGGTACTGGTCTTTGCATTTTTGGCCGATTTCAAAAAAATGTGTCCAACGAGGTTTGCCTCTTCCTCCCTTTCAGAATGTTTCTGACATGGGTGAGGCAAGTTTCATTGAACAGCTCAATGCAAGACCAGTAGCAACTTTTTCGGGGTGTTTCTTTTCCACGAAGTGTGACACCCTCTCCCACATTCCTAAGATCTCCTTTATCTCACTTGTAGAGATCTCCTCCAACTCTGGCTCCTCCTCAAAACCAATTTCTTGGAGAACCTCTGCATGTTGCTGAGACTGCAACTCTTGTAACTCCTCCCTGGTGAGTTCTAGAGAGTGCTCGTTGACGAGCTCATTCACGTCTATCTCATCCACCTCCAGGCCCATGGATTTTCCCAGAGACACTCTCTCCTCCTCCACTGGCACCTCGGGTTTGAATCCTTTGAAGGTCCTTTCGGCTACAGCCTCAGGCCACAGCTTCTTCCATGCAGAGGTCAAAGTCCTCTTTGTAACATCCTGCCAGGCCTGATCAATAATTCTGAGGCATATCACGATGTTAAAGTGGTTCTTCCAGAACTCTCGAAGGGTGAGGTTTGTGCTCTCCATCACCTCAAAGCAGTGCCGGAACAGGTGCTTGATGTACAGCTTTTTAAAATTAGAAATCACCTCCTGATACATGGGCTGCAGGATAGGAGTGGTGTTGGGAGGTAGGTAGACCACCTTTATAAACTTGAACTCTTAGAGGGGTTCATCTTTGAGGTTCGGTGGGTGAGCATTGTCGAGGACGTGGAGGGCTTGCATGGTTAGGTAGTTTTCCTGTAGATATTTATTTTATATTTTTTAAATTAAATCTTTATTATTCAGATTAGTACATTTGTCTCTCTTTTTTCCCCTCCACCCCGATCCCACCTCTCCCTCTACCCTTACCTTTCCCCACAATTGATGAGTCCATAGATGTATGATTTTTATCCAGTCACTCCCTGTACTCCCCTTCCCCCTTCCCCCCTGAGAATTATCAGTCCACTCCCTTTCTGTGCCCCTGATTCTAGTATATTCACCAGTTTATTCTGTTGATCAAATTTTTAATTCACTTAATTTTTAGATTCACTTGTTGATAGATATGTATTTGTTGTTCATAATTTTATCTTTTACATTTTTGTTCTTCCTCTTCTAAAAGAGTACCTTTCAGCATTTCATATAATACTGGTTTCATGTTGATGAACTCCTTTAGCTTTTTCTTATCTGTGAAGCTCTTTATCTGCCCTTCAATTCTGAATGACAGCTTTGCTGGATAGAGTATTCTTGGTTGTAGGTTCTTGCTATTCATCACGTTGAATATTTTTTGCCACTTCTGTCTGGCCTGCATCGTTTCTGTTGAGAAATCAGCAGACAGTCGTATGGGTGCTCCCTTGTAGGTAATGAACAGTTTTTCTCTTGCTGCTTTTAACATTCTCTGTCTTTTGCTCTTGGTATTTTAATTATGATGTGGTCTTGGTGTAGTCCTCTTTGGATCCCTTTTATATGGGGTTCTGTGTGCTTCCTGGACTTGTAAGTCTATTTCTTTTACCAGATATGGGAAGTTTTCAGTCATTATTTCTTTAAATAGGTTTTCAGTATCTTGCTCTCTCTCTCTTCTGACACCTCCACAATTCTGATGTTGGTATGCTTGAAGCTGTCCCAGAGGCTCCTTACATTATCTTCACATTTTTGGATTCTTTTCTCTTCTTGCTTTTCCAGTTGAGTGTTTTCTGATTCTTTATATTTCACATTTTTGACTTGATTCTTGCCTTCCTCTCGTCTGCTGTTAGGTCTCTGTATAATATTTTTTATTTCAGTTAGTGTATGTTTAATTTCTATTTGGTCCTTTATCATCTCTAGTTGGATCTTTTGCATCTCTAGTTGGTCCTTTTTCATCTCCTCTTGGGACTCGCTAACTTTATCCAACTTTTCTAGGATATTCTTGAAAAACCTTATAAGCGTGATTTTGAGCTCTATATCCAGTCGTTTTTTTTTCCTCCATTTCTTTTGTTTGTGATCCCTTCCTTGTCTCGGCATTTTCACTATGCTGGGGGAACTTCTGTGTTGGATTCAGCCTTATGATACCAGACCTGAAAAATCGAAAAAGCCTCTCTTGAGCTTGGGATGGGTGGAATCTCAGGGCTTAAGGGACTGCCTTGCCTTCCAGTTGGGCGCGCCCTCCACAGCCTCTGAGTCTCACGTGACTGGGTAGTCACTGGAGCAGTCCCTGTACATGCGCGTGCTCTCTTGCAGTGCCTCTAGACTGCTGCCTTTCTGGCTCCCCTGCGGTCCGGGACCACATGAGTCTGGGTCCCCAGGGTTTCACCCGAAACTGGGGTCTAGTGAAGGTAGAAGTGGCACAGTTGGGAGGGTCTGTCTCCCGCCCACTCGAGAAAGCCAGCTGCACAATTAGCAGTCTGTCCTCTTCAGCGCAGATCCCTGATCCCTTGCGGCTCTCCCAAATTTCCCTGCACTTCTCCCCCATCACAGTCCAAACTTCCCCCATATGAGTCTCGGCTGGATCTGGAGTTTAGTGTCTTAGGAAAAGGAGTTCAATGCCTTTGAGAGTCTCTGTCTCCCTCCCACCAGAGAAGGCCAGCCAGGTTCGCCTTCACTCGCTCTCTCCACAAGCGCGTCTCCATTCCTCAGCTTTTTGCAGCTCCTCTGGGTCTCCCTAAGCCCCTCTCTTTGCCTCTAGTTGTAGAATTTCCTCTCTGCCAGCTTTCCTGTGGTTCTGGATGATGTCCGTTCTTTCTTTTAGTTGTAGTTTTCAAATTGTTGTGTAAGGCAGCAGTGTAGGTTTTTACCTATGTCGCCATCTTGGCTTCTGTCTCCTGTAGATATTTCTTAACAGAAGGGCCGAAAACCAGGTTTACCCACTCCACAAAGAACTGCCTGGTGACCCATGCCTTCAGGTTTGCCCTCCACATAACTTGCAGTTTATCTTTTAAAATCTTATGTGACTTAAAGACTCTGGGGTTTTCCGAATGGTATATGAGCAGAGGCTTGATCTTGCAGTGGCCACTCGCATTGGCGCACAGTGCGAGAGTTAGTCTACCCTTCATGGGTTTGTGGCCTGGCATCGCCTTCTCCTCTGCTGTTATATAAGTCCTATTTGGCATCTTCTTCCAGAAAAGCCATGTCTTGTCACATTTGAAGACTTGCTGGGGGATATATCCTTTGGCTTCTATCAGTTCAGAAAAAGTTTTGAGGTAATCCTGAGCTGCCTTCACATCTGAACTTGCTGCCTCACCATGCCTGATGATGGAGTGAATGCCGGAACTTTTCCTGAAGTTATCAAACCAGCCTCTACTGGCTTTAAATGAGTCTTTTGATGCTTTGTCCGTGGAAGTGCGCGGGGTCTGCTCCAGCAAATCACTGTAAATCACTCAAGCCTTCTCGCATATGATGCCCTGTGTTAATGTATCTCCTTTAAGCTGCTTCTCCGTCACCCACACCATCAATAGATTCTCCATCTTTTCATGGAGAGAGCTACAGAGCTTAGGAATTATTGTAACGCCCTTAGCTGGTGCTATACCCTTTATCGACTCCTTCTGTTTAAGCACAGTGCATATCATTGAAGTACTATGCCCATATTGCCTCGCCAAGTCAGCCACTCGCACACCTTGCTCATATTTTTCTATGATTTCATGCTTTAATTTAATAGACATCATCCTCTTCTGAGCATTGACCTTTCCACTCGCTTTCTTCGGACCCATGGTTATAAAAAGAAACGTGATAAAGTATGTAAATGCACAAAAGATGCTTCAACAACGAGGTAAACAAGCATACTGAGTGAAGCATGGGAAACTATGAGATGCTTGTGTCGCAGTAAACTGGTGAGTCATGTGCAGCCGGCTGATCTGTGAGATTACTCGTATCTTAAACGTTGCTCTTATTTCAAAGCAAAAAATCACTCGCTTGATGGCTCATATCTCAAAAATCTCGTATGTTAGGGCACTCGTATCTCAAGGTACCACTGTAATCTCAGATGTAATTATATATAAGTTTAAATCACAATAATAAAGTCAAATGAATAATTTATTCTTAGCAAAACTTATATTTTAACTTATATGCTCTTATAATCAACATTGAATTCATCTGCTAGAATTCTAAGGCACTTTTGTCCACAGTTAAGAGCATAGGTTCTTTTTTTTTAAATATATTTTATTGATTTTTCACAGAGAGGAAGGGAGAGGGAAAGAAAGTCAGAAACATCGATGAGAGAGAGACACCAATCAGCCGCCTCCTGCACACCCCACACTGGAGATGTGCCCACAAGCAAGGTACATGCCCCCAAATGGAATCAAACCTGGGACCTTTCAGTCTGCAGGCTGACGCTCTGTCCACTGAGCCAAACTGGTCTCGGCAGAGCATGGGTTCTTGACTTGGCCCTTTGCTTATCAGCAATGTGAGCTCCTATTGTCACATGACCTATGGGAGACAGGTTTCTTTTTCAGTAAATAAAGATATTGGACCAGATGATCTTAAGATCTTTTCCAATTGTTAAACACTGTGATGGTGTAGTTATCCCTGTGAATAATGTAGCTATATGCAGCAATCAAAATGTTTTAAATATCTTGTTATAAGGGGATTTAAAGATATAGCATACAAATAGATTGGTTTAAAGGGAAACCATCTTACCTAATAATAGAAAAACATGTAAATTGAATGTACTTCCACTATGCTCACAGCCAATCAGAATGAACATGCAAATTAACCCAACAAAATGGCAGTTAATTTGCATACATACATACATCTGGGTCACTCCCAGATGGCCATTGGAGGGGCTGAGCCTGCAATCGAAGGGGCAGGGTGTGTGTGTGGGGGGGGAGGGGGCGCTTCCAAAGCCTAAAGCCTGGGGCTTAAAAAGGGACCAAGCCTGCAACCAAATGCAGACCATCGGAAGCCAGCGCTGGGTTACCCAGCTATAGCCTGGCGACCCAACACTGACAACTTAGGTGGCTGAGACCCAGAAAGTGAGTCAGGGTATGAACTGCAGCCTCAGTGGAAGCTGTTGACAGTGTACTTACCTCTCTTCCCCTCCCTCTTTCTTTCTGATCTTTGCCAGCAGCCAGGCTTTCCTTTCTCTTTTTGCTTCCCCGCCTCTTTGATCAGGCCCAGAGATAGGCCTGGAGAGGCTGACTGGCCTAGACCAACTAATCAGAACCAAATCTGGGTGCTGTGAGGAGCTAATGGCTGTCTAGGAGGTGAGTTTTTGATGCTGATTGGCATTGAAACCAACCAATGAGAACCGAATCTGGGTGCTGAGGGGAGCCAATGGCTTAGAAAGTTTTTGACACTGGCATAGAAACTGACCAATCAGAACCAAATTGGCCAGCAGAGGAGAGCAATTGGGGCAACATCAGGGCTGCAGGAGAGGAAAGTTAGGGGTGATAAGGCTGACAGGCAGAAGCAGTTAGGGGCAATCAAACAGGAAGGCAGGTCCCAGTGATCCCAGATTGTAAAAGGGATGTCTGACTGCCAGTTTAGACATGTTGGACATCCAAATGGCAGTTGGATATCCCACAAGGGGACCCCGATTGGAAAGGGTACAGGCTGAGTTGAGGGAATCCCCAATCCGCACATGAATTTTGTGCACTAGGCCTCTAGTATATTTATAAAAGCATATATTAGACAAGTTAGTCTCATTTTTCTCTTGGGATTTGAAAATATGCTGCATGTACATACTTAGAAAAGGTACAAAAATTATGACAATCTCTTACTGAAGAAAAATTTCAGAATTTCATGGTTATGAATTCACCCAAATGACCAGGAGACCTAGTTTATGATGAGTGAAGTTTTTACAAATTATCCAGTGAGCAAGCTAACCCACAGAGTAAAAGAATAATATATCATGAAAAGTATTTAGGTCATTTATTTTGATATGAGAGGCTTGATTTTAATTATTTATACAATTTCATAGTGCAGTAGCGTATTGTGGCATTTTTCTAAAAAACAATGAAGGTGTCTAAGTATAAGTTCTCACTAGAGATTTTTACAGAAATTTTTTTTGCAGAAATATTTATTTAGTGAAACATCAAAGTTAAATTATATTCAAATCAGTGAGGTTCTGATAAATCAAATGCGTTTTTAACTTACAAAGTAAAATAAAGTAGGAATGTGCTTAGGGGTAGGAAATGAAGTAATCAAATAGTAACTTGTACCTTTGCTCATCTGAACACTGCTTTTCCTCATGGTATATGTGAAACTTTGAACCGGTCTGAAATCCTGGTTCCTACCATGTTGTAGGATGAGAATAGCCAATGACACAGAGGTGAGGTAAGAGTCTGTCACTGATTGGAGCATGATTGTTACCACACATTTATGAAGCTGCTCTTCTGTGGCAAGCACTGTCATAGGCTCCAGGAACATAAATGTGAATAAAACACAGTTTTACTTGCAAGGAGCCCAGTCTAGTGTGGAGACAAGCATATGTATTAGTGTAAATTACATTATTATTTCTAATATACAAACACCCATAGCAATTTTCAACCTTTTTCATCTAATGGCACATATTAAGTTAATTACTAAAATTCTGCAAAACACACACACACTAGAGGCTTGGTGCCTAAAATTCATGCATGGGTGGTGTCCCTAGGCTTGGCTGGTGATTTGGGCTGATCGGGGCCAGGCCTATCAGGGCTGAGCTGGAGAGAAGGCGACGGTCACCAAGCTGGGCTTGGAAGGAACAGATGCCAGACACAGATGCCACCATTGTCGGTGCCCTGCCACTATGCAGTTCCCTACCTCCCCCACTTCTCCTTCCCTCACTGCTGTGCTGCCACCATGGTGGGTGGGTAGTGGGCCGATCAGGGTGAGGGACTGTGGGAGGTTGGCTGGCCAGGGAAGGTTGGCTGTGGAAGTGCACTGACCACTAGGCGACAACTCTTGTGGTGAGTGTGCTCCCTAGTGGTCAGTGCACATCAGAGCGACTGGACATTCCAGTTGTTCTGGTTGTTCCAGTCATTTCAGTTTAGGCTTTTACATATAAACACTAGATGCCCGTTGAAGGAAGATTCCTGCAGTAGGGCTTCCTGCAGTGGTCTCTGCAGCCCCACCTGCTTCCCTCCCTTCTCTGATGCCCTGATTGCTTGTTTCTCTCTAGCTTTGCTCCCTTCTGCAGTGCTTGGCTTCCTTCTGCGCTATCTGCAGTCTTTGCTCTGCACCTGGATATGCAAATCAACCATTATCTTGGTTGGGTTAATTTGCATACCCATTCCTGATTGGCAGATGGGTGTGACTCTTGGGTGTAGCAGAGGTATGGTCAATTTGCATGTTTCTCTTTTATTAGATAAGATATATATTTGCCAATATTACAGAAGATAGGTATAATTTTGATTCATTCTCATCAGACACTATTTCTTTTTATTTGGCAATGTAATAGAAATGAGGTGAGTGCCTCTGACTAAATAGTCAGGTATTGCATGTTTTAAAAATTTTTGCGGCACACCGATTGAAAATTTCTGGCTTAACACAATATAAATTTACTTCTTAATGGTGAATGGCCTTCTGTGTTGTCATTGAGGTCTCAGGCTTCTGCCATTGTGAGCTTGCTTTCTCCTAGAACTGTGGAATCCTCTGCTAGAGTCTTGTATCTAATCAGAAAAGGAAGTGTGGGAGATTGGACCAGTGGCATTTATGGGTCAGAGTGACACACATCACTTCTCTCCATATTCCATTGGCCAGAACTTTGTAATGAGGTCATACTTAATTGCTGGGGAAGCTGGGAAACATGGACCAGCTTTGTGCCTAGGAGGTAGCAGAAATGAATTCTAGTGAACACATTTAGTGTTTGCCAGAGTGTATAAAAAAGAGACGGCAATCAGTGCACAGTTACTATAACAAAGGTAAAACACAATGCACAGTGGGGGCCAAAGGAAGTAAGGGTTGACCTCAGCTGGAATAAGCTGACACAGAACAGGAGTCTCATTAATGGCAAATATCAAGCTGTGATTGCAATTATGGATGCAATAAATCCTTATAAAATAAATCAAACCAAAAGTATTTCTGAATGATGTTAAATGAAACCTCAGTTATTTTATAATACAGAACCTAGCGGGTTTTTTTGTTGTTGTTGTTGAGATAATTGTTGATTCATATGCTGCTGTAAGAAATAATACATAGTGATCTATTGTACGCTTTAACTGGTTTCACCTAAAAATAATATTCTAAAATAACTATTGTAGAATATCAGAATGAGGATATTGACATTGATAGAGTCACACAATCTACCATATTTATTCAGATTTTCCCAATTTTACTTGTACTTGTGTTATTTATTTCTATCAATTTTAATTACATGTGTATATTCATTTATCTACCACATAGTCAAGATGCAGAACAGATCCATAATCAGGCACCCTTCCTACCTCTTTTATACTCCCTCCCCTATTTCTAACTTTTGTGAACCACTATTCTTAACTCTGGTATAAAATTTTGTCATTTAAAAAAATGTTATACAAATAGAATCAAACAGCATATAACCTTTGGGGATAGGCTACTTTTTTTTTTTCACTCAGCAGAATTTTCTGCAGAGTCATCTAAGTCATGATTACCAATAGTTCCTTCCTTTTATTGCTGAGTACCATTCAGTGATTGGGATATACCAGATTGTTTAACCATTGGTCAGTTGAAGTACATCTGGACTTATTTCAGAATTTGGTTATTACATAAATCTGCAAAGAACATTCTTACACAATTTCTTTGCAAGAACGTAAGTTTCCATTTCTGTGAAATAAATGCCCCAAAATGTAATTTGCTAGGTTGTATGGTAGTATGTTTAATTTTATAAGAAATCACTCCATTTCAGAATGGCTATTCTATTTTACATTCTTACCAGCAATGTATGAGAAGTCTAATTTCTCTGCATGCCAGCCAGCATTTGGTGTGGTCATTATTATTTATTTTAGTTACTGTGATAGTTGTGGTTTTAATTTGCATTCCCTGATGGCTAATCATGTTGAGCAACTCCTCCTGTGCTTATTTGCCATCTGTGAATAACCATAGTAGGGGTTTTTATTTGAAATGGATTTTAGAAAATTTCTAGTTCTTATAAATAATTCCTTTTCATCTTAACTACATTTTTTTTTAATTCTGGAAAATTCCTATTGATTTTTCTACACTCCATTTAAATGCCCCATTTTGTTTTATAATTCTTTACAACTTCAAAGTCTGAGTTAATGAAACATTTTTTTCTGGCTTCTAAAGGAAGAATGAATCTCTGTCTTCTGTGAGTTCCAGTTTGTCTCTCCTGTTATAGCAGTTAGCAAAGTATGTTTTCATTAAGGTACTTATCTATGCTACTTCCCACTAAACTGTGCCCTGAGATATATATATATATATATATATATATATATATATATATATATATTCTAGAGGCCTGGTGCACAAATTCATGCACCAGTGGGGCCCTTGGCCTGGCCTGTGAGATTGTGCCAAAACTGGCTCTTTGATGACCCATGAAGGATTCTGGATTGCAATAGGGTGCAGGCTAGGCCAAGGGACCCCACTGGTGCATAAGTGGGGTTGGGAGGGATGCAGGAGGTTGGCCAGCTAGGGAGGGCTTGTGGGAGGGCTCTAATGCATGTCCAGCCCATCTCTCAGTCACAATTGACCCAATCCCAGCAGCAAGCTAACCTACTGGTGGGAGTATCTTCCCCCTGGTGGTCAGTGTATATCATAGTGAGCAGTTGAGTGACCTTAGCATATCATTAGAATATTATGCTTTGATTGGTCAACCAGATGATTGGACAGTTAGCATATTAGGCTATATATATATATATATATGTATATATATACACACACACACACACACACACACACACACACATACTAGTATTTATAAAAAGAACAATATAGTTCTGTCATTTGTAAAAAGACACACACACACATATATACTCTCCAGCACCTAGTATGGTGTCTGATGCATTTAAATGCTTAATTAACCTTTATAATGAGTTTAGGTAT
>PVJN01058595.1:0-12109 GCA_004026805.1 Lasiurus borealis | reverse complement strand
AATAAGTACATATAATACACAGAAGGTAGACTATACTTTTATATACATAAAATGTTGGTTTATTTTTAGAATTCAAATACTGTAGATACTATATTGATTTTTTTTTTGCCTTGAGCATACTTGAATTGTTAATCTCCACATTCAAAATGAATGGCAAATAGGAATTTTCAGTATCCAAAAATATACATCAGTTTACTTTCTCTTTGGATGAAGAGAAAAAATTCCTCATGCTTAAATAAGTTCAACCATTCTATTAAAACATTTAGAATGCCATCTTTATCCTCATTGGCTTCTTCCTTTAGTTGACAAGTCTGGATGGATTTGGTTTTGTTCTAAGTGCAGAGACAGTGGCCCTGAAGTGCAATGAAGTGTTTTGCAGGCTTTCTCACAGCTTTGCACTTTGATCTCACTCTTCTGTTCTCTTGGCCAAATCCTTCCCTTCCTTTTGTATCTCACAAAGCTTATTTCGTATCTGAGTCCTTTGAAGTCAAAGGCAAAACAAGATTTGGACAAGTTGATTTTCCCACATTTCTCCAGATGAGTTTTGCTAGAGACCGGATGTATTACCAAGGCTCAGGTAGACATGTTCTCTAGCAAAAAGCTACAGGTAATTCCTAGTGAGTGTCTGTGATGAAGAATAGGGTGGAAGGATGGGTGTATATATGTTTATAGACATAGGATATAGCTTCCAAATATGTTCTCTGTAAAATTAGTGGAGGAAAAGCTATCATAAGTGTGTTTGCTGCAGAAAACCTGTAGACCAAGATAGGGAAAGACCCCCAGAGCTATGCATCAGTTAAGATTTCTTATCCTGCCAAAAATAGAAACTCTTTTTTTTGGGGGGTGGGGAGGAAGTCAGGTTCATTATAAAATTATTTGTTATGTTATCATTTATCAATTTGTCTTTATTCTCAAGTAATTTCATGGTAATCTATAGAACGTCAATAAATACCTATGAATATTTTATTATTCATGTATTTGTTAGATTAGTTATTAATAACTTTGAGAAATCCTTAATTTCAATATGAAGAACTGTTTGAAATCAATATACATGGCAAAGGAAGATAAATTGGATGTAATTAAGTGATTTGGAATCCCATCCCTGCTGTATAATTCTTTTTTACCTTACTTTCCTGCTCTTCATACATTAGGATGAAAAAATGCTTTTTATAAATATTTTTAAAGGGATTTCCTAATGTCTGGGCTAGTTGTACTGCTCTTCAGAAATCTTTGGCTTTTTGGGAAACTGTATTTTGGAATGAATACTACAACTCTATTTATATTGCAGTAGTGCAATATTATAACATAGTGTTGTGATTTTTTTAAAACTGTGATGCAGATGGTTTGAGTAGGCAAACATTTATCTATCAAACACCCTGGATTTCCACAAATTGTGTTAAAAGAAGCCAGGATTTTATTTTTATTTTTAATTTAATAAATTTTTATTGATCAGATTATTACAATTGTTCCTCTTTTTTCCCCCCATAGTTCCCCTCCACCCGGTTCCCACCCCACTGTCTGCCCTTAACTCCCCCCTCTCCCCACCAACTGTCCTCAGCCATAGGTATACTATTTTTGTTCAGTCAAATCTTTGACTTGATTCTTGTGTTCCTCTAGTCTGTTGTTTGGTCTCTGTATAATATTTTTTTTATTTCAGTCAGTGTATGTTTAATTTCTAGTTTTTTTTTTCATATCTTCAAGAGTCTCGCTAAATTTATCGACCTTTTTCTAGAAAAGTCTTGAAAATCTTATAACTATGGTTTTGAACTATATATTCAGTCATATGCTTTCCTCCATTTCTTTCATTTGTGATGTGTTTCTTTGTATCCACATTTTCACTGCTTCCCTGAGTTGGTAGAGTAGCTTGTGTGCTAGGTATCCTATAGGGCCCCAGGGCTCAGCCCCCCCAGTTACCTGAGGTGAACACTCTTGGTGCATCCCTTTGTGGACTATGTGCACAGACTGTGTGCATAGACTTGTTGTAGTTAAGACTTTTATTTTTTATTTTATTTTATTTTCAATATATTTTGTTGATTTCTTACAGAGAGGAAGGGAGAGGGATAGAGAGTTAGAAATATCGATGAAAGAGAAACATTGATCAGCAGCCTCCTACACACTTCCTACTGGGCATGTGCCTGCAACCAAGGTACGTGCCCTTGACCAGAATTGAACCTGGGACCTTTCAGTCCACAGGCTGATGCTCTATCCACTGAGCCAAACCAGTTTTGGCATAGTTAAGTCTTGATTGATGTTGGCATCACTGGGAGGAATTGACCTCCAGGCCAATTGGCTTTGAGGATCAGCTGTGTCTATGCTGGGAAAACTTCTTTGCTGGGAGATACTCTTATGAGAGAAGACTTGCAAAATTACAAAAGCCTTTGTGCTCAGCTTGGATGGGGCAGAGTCTCAGGGCAGAGCAGACAACTTGGCTTCCTCATCACCCCTGATCTAATAGGCCCCTGTGTCTCAGTGTCCCGTGCTAATTGTTGCAAGCTCCTCTGAGAGAAAGCTGCTGTTGAGTTTTGCCTGATGCCAGACAGTCCAGTTTCTCCCAGAATGAGTCTGGGTTCCCAGAGTCTCGCCCAGAACTGGAGTTCAGTGCAGTCAGGAGCTTCTGTCTCCCTCCCTCTTGGGAAAGCCAGCCGCACACTCAGCCACCAGTCCTCTGTGCGCACACGTCTCCATACCTCAGCCTTTTGCAGCTCCTCTTTCATGTGCTTTTCTCTTTCCTTATAGTTGTAGAAATTCCACTCAGCCAGCTTTCCTGTCATTCTGAATGATGTACATTTTGTCTTTTAGTTGTACAGGTATTTTGAAATTGTTGTGTGAGGCAGCAGTTTAGGTGTTTAACATATGCCACCACCTTGGTTTCTCAAGAAGCTAGGATTTTATTGAATCCCCAAATAATTGTTGTTGCTTTTTCCCAAATAGAGTTTAAAAGATATTTATAGAAAACATTCAAATTCAATATTTAAAATAATGTTTTAAAATTGTCTTATATAGGTGACAGATCCTTCAGGGGTTAAGCAGTAATTTTCTAGAAACTTGTAAGGTTTTCTTTTGAGTAACTTTGGATCATTTGTGATAGTTATATTATCTATAATAACAAAAGCATAATATGCTAATTAGACTGGACAGCCAAACGACCTTCCTGTCATCAACCCAGACAAGGACAACCTTCCTGACATAGCTACAGCTGCAGGGGCCAAGGCAGAGGTGATTAGGGGAGATCAGGCAGGCACGTGAGCAGTTAAGGGCATCAGATGGGCAAGTAGAATGGTTAGGGGTGATGAGGCAAGTGGGCAGTATAGTTAGGGGTGATCAGACAGGTGAGTGGTTAGGGGCAATGAAACAGGCAGGGAGAGTGGTTAGGGGCGATCAGGCAGGCAGGCAGGTGAACGGTTAGGACCCAGCAGTCCCAAATTTTGAGAGGGATATGACTGTATATAGGCCAATCCTCAGGATTGTGAGATGGTGCAGGTGAGGCTGAGGGACACTCTCCCTCCATGCACTAATTTCATGTACTGGGCCTCTAGTTCCTATATAATTATTTATACAGATTACCTATATGTATGCACAAGAAACAAAAAGATTCTACATGAGAAAGTAAATGTATCATATTCATTGCTAATTTCTTTTAATTTTAGCCCATGACTAGATAATTATATCTTTTGAGGAGAGTTAAAAATTAATGCAAGATTTAAGAATATGGGAAGGATGCACAGGAAACTAGAGTATTGAATCTAAGTGGAGTAAAACTTCAGGGTTGTTTTAGGTAAAGGGACTTTTAATTTTTGCTTTTTATCCTTTGAATAGTTTGAGATTTTTACAACAAGTATTACTATTATAATGAAATCAGTTAATAAGTGCTGCTGGTGCACTAATGAGCTATTCCAAAAAAGAGAAATTTTATATGCACGTAGCCTTTAGTGGCCTGTAAGAATTCAAGGATAATTATATTTTAATTTTAGTAGTTGCCATTTGAGCCAGAAATCTGATTGTAAATAAGGGAAATTTCCTTCATAAAGAGACACATAGATTTCCCACCAAATTACTTTTGTCTCATTCCCACTTCTTACATAGAGCTGGTCATGAGATTTTGAGAGGCTATGTCACTTAATATAAGCCATGTTATTGTTTAATAGTTACAACTTTTATGGTGTCCTGCTGTAGGGAGGAAAAAATAATTTCCCCTCTACCCTTCTGAGTCCTTAGCTGAGACCCCCTCAAATGAAAGACAGCTTAGTAAGAGAAAATGAAAAAGTTTATTAACATGCACAATTCATGTATACCTGAGAGATACCTAGAAAAAAGATGAGTAACTCAAAGAGTTGGCTTTGAATTCAGACATAAATGTTGTCTTAATAGGGGAAGGGATGAGGGAGTACAGGCCTCTTAAAGGAGAATAAATGATTTTTAGGAAAGATTAATGGACCTTTAGAAGATAGATGGTAGGAGTGGTAGCTTGTGACAAACTTTGTCTGGGTGAAGTATGGACTGACTTCCAGTCTTCTCTCCTGTGATGAGAATTTTCCCGATCGATGAAACTCCTGGAGAGGGAATTTATGACAATTGAGTTTCTTTTGAAGGACCTGTCTTTAAGAAGATAAGGGAAGTCCAGATAAAAAGCCTCTCTCTGCATTTGCTGTTTTTCAAGCCCTACACCTTAAAATAAACAATATGCTAACATGACTTATTTTGGGCTGGCAAATTGTGGCACCCTCCACTGCCTTAGAGAATAACCGTACTTACACCACAATTAGGTGATTTAATATCTTGTACTAGAGGCCACCTTCAAAGATCCACAAAAATACCGAGAAGAGCTAATTGTGGCTCTCTGGCAAACAAATTGTTATATCCTAAGAATTTTTTACCCTTTTGTACTTCATGCTAGTTTTTACTTAGATCCAGGAATCAGAGTTTAACCACAATACAACACAGAACATTTTCAATGGTATTTGAAAGAGTTGGTCAATGTCCCTAAGCTGATTAACTTGATAAATCAATACATAAACATAAAAGGCAATAGCCAAAATAAATAAATAAATAAAATAAAAATAAACCTAGTTCAAAAAAAATCTTGCCAATATATAAGGAAAAATTCCAAAATAATTTGCTGTTGAATTGGATTTTTAAAAACACATATGACTCTTCAATTACTATTCCGAAGTTATTCCAATGTCTAATCTCCAAAATTAGAAAACCATGTGTATTGAATCTAAGTTCACATTCATAAATAAAATCTCCAGAGAAGAATAATAATAGCATTAATGAAAATCATTTTACTACCAGGTCAGTGTAATCACTGGGTGGATTCCAGGACCCACAGTCACCTGAAGATGTTGTGCTGGTCTATAATCCTCATGAAGGCGCCTGCATTGCTGTTCTCACATGACCACACCTGGTATTCACAGTAGCATACTGTATTCTCCATGGAGTGCTTCCCCCCCCTCCCCAGCTTTAAATGTGGTACAGAAAAATGCTCCATCTCTGAGTTTGTCTTGGGACATTGTCACAGTGTTAAATATAATGGCATGTCATTTTATGACACCAGACAATCTCTTCAAAACTTTAGGAAAAAACAAGCATCTCTCAATCAAGAGACATGATCAGTTCTCTCTCTGTGAAAGTGTCTTATATCATGTTTCTTTATTTCTTTCACTAATACTACACTTTGGAAGTCCTTCTATGTATGAAATCTTTTCATGTATATTTCTTTACTTAGAAAATAAGTGAAAAAATGTACTTGAAAATAAGTCACATTAAAAAATATAAAGCCTATATTTCACATTTGAGTGAAAGAGTAGTGAAAGTTTTACATATATATATATATATATATATATATATACATACATATATATATATATGTGCTGATATAAAAATATGGTTATTCATATTCATGATCATTATCTTTTCTTACATGGGCTTTGTATCTGAATAGTTTCCAAAATTACTAGAGGCAAAGTAGAATTTAAATTGAAGTTATGAGTTGTGGCCTTGAATTAATATAAATGAAATTTCTTCATTGTAAAGCTCAGCACCATTTTTAAACTTAATCCGTTTCCTGACTGCTTCTCAAGGCTGCTATTATCTTGAACCTATTGTATTTTCCTCCAAACCTTTGTATTTCCTCTTCAGAGCTCATATTTAGAGTCCCCAAAATCCTTAAAAAGAAATCAGCTTGTGGTAAATTTTCACTAAGGTTGTTACCTATATTTAGATTTTACCTAAAAATTATTTTTCTTTGAATCAATAGGATAAAATATTTTTCAATATGCTGTGCATTCGCCATTAAAAATATTTTCTTTAGAAGAAATGGAAGTTGAAATTTACAGTGTAACAATTTTCTTCTTCCTAAACAAAAACAAGAAGTATAATTACTTGCTGAATTGTAGATTCCATTTCTAGGATAAAACCTATGTAATTCTATTAAAAAATTTTAAATGCTGTCATTTGAAAAAAGATTGTATGTAAATTCTTTTCTTCATTGCTATTTGCTTATGTAAGTTTTACTAATTAAGTATAATTTTGATAAAGGATGTCAGGAAAGAGGTTTTTAAATCATAGCTTTTTCCCAGAACTCACAGACACATGCTCCCCAATAATGAATATCTAGGGAAAAAATGATTTGAACCCTTTTGTTATAAACAAGAAATTTGTAAGGAATTTCCTACCAAAAATTTTCCTTTCTTTTTCATTTCTCTACATTTTTCACATCTTTCAGAAACAAATATCATTAGGTAGTGTCAGCATAGTCAAGATACTAAGGAGAGGCATAACATAAAGAAACCAAATAATCTAAATGGGGTCTCTAGAAAGGAGAATGTAAACAAATAAACATTTAATAAAAATACATGGTTTTCCCCTAAAAGTGTATACAAGTGTTTTTTTTCCTGATAGCTCAATTGATGTTTCTTTATTTTCAGATTTAATCCATTAGAATTAATAATTATTCAAAGTGCATACACATTTTTTTGGAACACCCTATCTATACCTATATATGTAAGAGGTAATAAATACTTCCTTTTACATATGTATTTATGATGCACGTAAATATTAATGAAATATGGCCTACCCCATAGAGAAAATGCCCTGACCCACTAGTTCCTACTCAGAATGGCATAGCCAGTTGTGTAATGTGCATAGCAACTGTGGATAAGAAACCCTGGCTGCTTTAGCCATAAAGATAACATCTCATTGTCGAGAAGTACTTTTACAGTTTAAATATAGTTCTTTCATGTCTCCAGTAACATTTGCAATCTCCTTTGGCAAATGAGAAAACAGATGCGGGCCGATTACGCATGTTCTATGGGGTCACTCACCAAGCAAATGCAGGCCGTGCCTGAACCTGAGGGCTGTCTACATTAAAAATGTTGGCTCTTTCCTCCAACTCACGCAGTCTCAGTCTTGGAAGGAAAAGTCCAGAGTCACTAGGAATGATTTGGCAAGGGCTCTGACTCCTGAGGAGTGCACTGTCAGCCCTGTTACCTTTCTCTTCTCAGCCTCAGCTTACTCTCTCTGGTCTGCTTTTGCGCTGCCCCTTAGGTAGCAGTAGGGAGTTTCGTCCTGGCTTTTCTGGAAGACCTGAGCGAAAGGTGAGCCGGGAAGTCCACTCAGGGTTTCAGTTCCTGGATTTATCTGCAGGGAAAGAAAATGACCCGTGTGACACCGGCCTTCTTCAAATCTGTACTGTATATATAGACTGTAGTGACTCAGAATTCTAGTCTACTCTCCGCCCTTGTCCTGTGCGTTGGAGGAACTCCTTCAGCATTGCTCTTTAATAGAAAACAGCCAGTGCTGGAAGTGGAAGGCTGAGGGTTGAAGATGAAGACCCTTTCTGTGAGGGGCAGTGTGGTGCAGCAGTTAGGAGCTGACTATGGACTCTGGGTTCTATCTCAGGGTCTGTGGCTTTCTGTCCCTGTGACTTTGAAGTTACCCAAGTCTCAGTCTCCCCATTTGTGAAATGGAAATGATGATGATACCTCTCTGACAATGGCTGTATGAGATAGGTGTCTGTGAAGTGGTTTCAGTGGTGCCAGGAGTTGCAGTGGACTCAGAAGTGCTACATAAATGTGGGCTATCATTTGGCATTGAAGAACTTTTTCTGCAATTGAAAAAAACAGTGGCACAGCATATTTGGGGTGGTTTTTTAAGTGTATAATTCTATAATACATTAACTATGAACTAGAGGCCTGGTGCATGAGTTTGTGCATGGGTGGGGTCCCTTGGAGTGGCCACTGAACCATGCCACTTGGGCTGTTTTAGTCATCTTTTTATTTACATCTCTACAAGGAAGACAAGTTCTTTTTTTTTCTTTTAAATATATTTTATTGATTTTTTACAGAGAGGAAGAGAGAGGGATAGAGAGTTAGAAACATCCATGAGAGAAACATCAATCAGCTGCCTCCTGCATGCCCCCTACTGGAGATGTGCCCACAACCAAGGTACATGCCCTTGACTGGAATCGAACCTGGGACCTTTCAGTCCGCAGGCTAACACTCTATCCATGAGCCAAACCGGTTTTGGCAAAAGACAAGTTCTTAACAGGTGCCTCGTTAATGTTGTTGAATTTCTTCATGGGGAAATGAATTAGTGTTTTGATAATTTTTTAAAAATAGCACCCAAACTTTTCTTACTCTTACTATTCTACTTTTCTCTTTTTATAATCCACATTTTGAATTATTGATGTTACAAGGTACCGTCTATCCCAAACTTCAGAGAGTTTGAAATTGTCAGCAATAGAATTTCCAGAAGCTTCTATTATGTCACAGACATCACCTCTGAGGATTAACATACTAATATAGGCTGGTCTAGGGAAGAAAATGAAATCTCAAGGGAGTAAGAAGAGCCTTAGGAAAGAAACTGGTCATGAATAATAAAATTGTCATTTTCACAAGTTTTTTGACCCATGTTCTAGCAGCATGACTTTTAATTTTTCAATGCACATATAAATAAAAACATGAATTTATGAAAGAACCACAGACTCAACTACCCATGGCAATGATAAAAAAACCTCTGAAGAGCAGGAGGGTACGGAGAAATTTTCTCAGTCCAGTAACATGGAAATCATTTACATATGTTATTCACTTATTTACTGAAAGACATATACTGAGAATTGAAGCCATCAATTCAATTATATTTAAAATGTAACATAGATGAATGTGGTAAGATGAATAAATTGGCTAATCATTTCATGCTTCATTCTTATATTTTTTGTGCTTTTTCAATTCTTATACATTTTCTTTTGTATTTTAGCTGATGTGTAATTGGTGCTGCCTTTCTATTTCCTCTAAAAAATGCGTAACTATAAAAATAACGCTTAAAGTCCCATTCTACTTAGAGATTAAAAGCTTATGCTACTTATTCAGAGTTTATACTTAGGTGACTACTAAAAATATTTCTGTAGCTATTATGGCTCTCTAAAATGAAGATCCCCTCTCTCCCTGGTATTGTAGAATAGGCTGGAAAGGCGTGATAACAAATATTTTTCATTTATTTGCTTTTTGTGACAACTGAAACCGGGAGCTGGGAAATAATTCCTGCATTAGATTCTGCGCCGCTGTGACACCAATTCAGACATTTCTCAGACACTCACGATGCAGAGGAATTCATATTTAAAGGCAGCTATGACCCCATTTTTTTTTTTTTTTTTGCCAAGTTTAAGCTTCAGGAAAATCAAAGAGAATTTTCCTCCCCTAAGCTGTCTACTCCTGAGGTGCTCGTAGGTAAATCAAGGTAAGCCAGCGTGCTTTCTCAGAGGGTGCTTTGCTGTTATGGGGAAAGCAGGCCCATTCCTCATACTCTGGAGGAGAGCACTGACTTGAAAAGGGCAGCATGTGCATTCTTTAACACAGGACTTCCCGGCACTGGCAGTAAGATGGCCAGGTTCAAATTCAGGGCAAGTTACCTAACCATTCTAGGATTTCATCTCTTTAGCTTGAAAATCCAGTTCCTTGCATTGTTGTGGGCTTGGATAATCCATGTGCCCTAAGTATACAGCAAATATTATCTATTTTTAAAAATATATTTTAATTGATTTCAGAGAGGAAGGGAAAAGAGAGAGAGAAACATCAATGATGAAATAGAATCATTGATCATCTGCCTCCTGCACGTTCATACTGGGGATCAAGCCTGCAACCCATTCATGTGCCCTGACAGAATTGAATTGTGACCTCCTTGTTGCTAGGTTCATGCTCATCCACTGAACCTTGCCAACTGGGCCAAATATCATCTGTTTTTATAATTTCCCCTCTTTTTTGACTTTTTGTTTTATTGTTGTTTGTTTGTTTTTATTAACAAGCATTTTTGGAGCCTGGTTTTAAAATTTGGCAATCTTGGCAGTTTTATGAGTTATTTTTTTATTGCAAAGATATACATTTTGCTATTTGTTTTTTTATATATATAACTTTTAGTTTACGTGTATAATGTCACTTTCCCATCCTCCTCCTCCTCCTCCTCACCTCCACCTACTCCTCAGAATTTAACATTTTTGGCTAGAATATATAAGAAGTTAGAGACTGGGGGTGGTTTTCTTCAATATTTCTATTTCTAAAATCTGTCTTTTCTCTCAGTTATATTTTGCTCCAGGTTCACACGTATGCGGGGAATTGATGACGAGGCAGTGCCATTCGATGCTATGCTTCGGACTGGTGTGTTTATCAGCGGAGAGTCTGGCTGCCAGACCTAGATAAACACATGCTTATCAACAACCAACACCATATGGCAGGAAACAGCCTCTGACTTGGGCAATGGCATCTAGGATCGGCCCTCCTGGTGTCTGCATGGGGCCCCGCTGCCAGAGCGAAGTACAAATTAATTGCTTCTCTTCTTTTTGCTCCCCTAGAAGGTACAAATCCCCAAGCCTTTGTCCTGGTCATCTTACTATTTTTACCAACCCTTCTCTGCCAGTGCTTTCCCCTTCTATGACAAGCAACTCCTAGTAGTTGTTTAACCCATTATGCAACGAATTACCCTAAATATTTCATTAGGGTACCAAATTAAATCAACTTGGATTTGCAGAGGGATAGCTCAAGACAATTACTCACAATTATTTACTTTCCAAAGTATACAAGTGGAATACTTAAAAAGTTTTAGATATTTCTGATGCATTAAAAAAATAATGCTTATTTAGACAACAACACACCAAATGATGATAATGAAGTTATAAAAGCAGTGGATCTTTGGTTCAGAGATATGTTTAGAGAGACAGTAAGGATTTGAAGTACATACTATTAAAATATGAGACAAAGTCAGTTGCTTGCTTCTTTTTCTTGCTCAACTGAATTGTCAACGAAAGTTCCTGAGCTATTTTCTCATGAGAGCTGTCCCTCTTTTGAAGGCTATGGTGCTTTGCAATATTTCCCCTCCAGGTATTTTGCCATCTTCCTGCGGGAATCAAGGTTTTGATGTGTAAGGCTGATATTTTTATACTATTTGGGAAGGTTGTCCTCTGTTTCTAAGGGGTAAATTCCCTTCTCCATTGATTTCCTGTGAAGCTGCATTTCATGTTCTGGATATGGTTCAGGACGTCTGTGGAGTTTTAGCTGAAGCCTTTGAACTTCACTGTGGAATTGTAAATCTTCACATTACTCTGGTTGGAGGTTTAAAAATTCGTGCTATAAATAATTTGTGCATGTAGTTTTCTCCATATAATTAAAAATATTCCTTGTTGCCCTGGCCGGTTTGGCTCAGTGGATAGAGTGTCAGCCTGTGGACTGAAGGGTCCCAGGTTTGATTCCATGCCTGGGGTGTGGGCTCGATCCCCAGTAGGGGGTTTGCAGGAGGCAGCCGATCAATGATTCTTTCTAATCATTGATGTTTCTATTTCTCTATCCCTCTCATTCCTCTCTGAAATCAATAAAGAAATATATTTGAAAATATTCCTTGTTTTTCTCTTTTGAGTTTAAGGTAACATTTTTTTTTAAATTAAATCTTTATTATTCAGATTATTACATTTGTTTCTCTTTTTTCCCCTCCATAGCACCCCTCCACCCAGCTCCCACCCTCCCTCTGCCCTTAGCTCCCTCCCATTGATCTCATCCATAGGTGTATGATTTTTGTCCAGTCTCTCCCTGTACACCCTTCACCCCTTTCCCCCTAAGAATTAACA
>PVJN01058594.1:0-12109 GCA_004026805.1 Lasiurus borealis | reverse complement strand
ATTACTTTTATTTGGAGTTGCACCAATTTTTTGATTCCTAAGACCAATGGATTACTTCTATCCTATAAAAGTCGAGGAAGCCGTGCCCTTATTCACGGGGTTTAGAATTAGCAGTTCTAATTATCTTTCTCGGTAGATAAGGAGGTTTTAGTTCCTATTATTAGATTCACAATCTAATGTTTTGTATTAAACTATATTTACAGTAAATATTTCCTAGGATTATTTTAGGATTAAGTATAAGGAGGAATAAAGGGATAAGATGAAGAGTTATTAAGGCATTTTCTCGTGTAAATGATGGAGTTATGTCTGTAATGTGATAAGTTAGTTTACCTCGTTGTGTAGAGATTAACATGTATAGGGAGTAGAGAGCGGTGATTAGTATATTTGCCCCTATTAGTAGAATTGTTAAGTGGGATCAAGAGAATGATGCTATAATAATTAGTAGTTCTCCTACTAGATTAATGGTTGGGGGAAGAGCTAAATTTGCTAAACTTGATAGTATTCATCATGTTCCCATGAGTGGGAGGATTGTCTGTGTTCCTCGTATTAGTATTATTGTTCGGCTATGTACTCGTTCGTAATTTGAGTTTGCTAGACAAAATAATACTGATGAGGTAAGGCCGTGGGCAATTATAAGGGTAGTAGCTCCTATATAGCTTCATGGTGTTTGAATTATGATAGCTACAATTACCAGTGCTATGTGACTTACAGAGGAATAAGCGATGAGGGATTTTAAATCCGTTTGGCGTATGCAGATTGAGCTAGTTATAACTATTCCTCATAATGAAAGTATAATGAACGGATATGCTATATAACTTGTTAGAGGGGCAATGAGGGGTGTAATTCGTATTATCCCATAACCTCCAAGTTTTAGAAGGATTGCTGCTAGTACTATTGATCCAGCAATAGGGGCTTCTACATGGGCTTTGGGTAATCATAGGTGAAGACCGTATAATGGTATTTTTACTATGAAGGCTATAATGCATGCTAGTCAGAGTAGATTATTAGATCAGTTAGCTGTTATAGGAGAGAGGTAATAGTTGAATAGTAAGAAATTTAAGGATCCTAGTGTATTTTGTAGATAGATAAGTGCTACTAATAAGGGTAGGGATCCTACTAATGTATAGAATAGGAAATATGTTCCTGCTTTTATTCGTTCTGTTTGATTCCCTCATCGTGTAATGATTATTAGTGTGGGGATTAGGGTAGCTTCAAATAAAATATAAAATATAATTATTTCTGTAGCTGAGAATGTTATAATTAATAAGGCTTGGAGAAGGATCAATAGGGAGATGAATGTTTTTTTTCGATGTATTGGTTCGTTTTTTAGGTGATGCTGGCTAGCAATAATTATTAAGGGTAGAAGCCATACCGTTAGAATAAGTAGTGGAGATGATAAGGAGTCTGAAGTGAAATTTATTGAGAAGGTTTGGTCATTGTTGTTGGGTTTGTACAGCGTGATCAAAGCAATTAAGGTAATTAGTAGGCTGTGTGTTGTAGTGTTCGTTCAGATTATTTGTTTTTTGGATAGTCAAACTAGAGGAATTAGTATGAAAGTAGGGATGATAATTTTTAGCATTGTAATAAGTTAAGGTTTTGTACGTAATCTAAGCCATATGTGTTTGATACTATGACTAGTAGGGCTAATCCCACGGCTGCCTCGCAAGCGGCGAATACGAGCAATATGAGTGGTACAGTGAATGATAAAGTATAATGGGAGTTAAGGACGATTATAGTTCCTATGATGAATATAGACAATATTATTCCTTCTAAGCAGAGTAGTGATGATATTATGTGGGAGCGATAAATTATTATTCCTAGGAAAGCGGAGAGATAGGCCACTATAATGTTTAAGCAGATTGAAGACATTTTGGTAATTATGGGATGAAACATAATCTAATGAGTCGAAATCATTTGTTTTATATTAAACTAATTACCATATTCTACTCATTCAAGGCCTTTTTGAAGTCATTCGTAGGCTAAACCTAATGCTAGGATTATAATGAGAGCTAGTGATATGATTATAGTAAGATTAAGGTTGGTAGCTTGTGATGCTCATGGGAGAGGAAGCAAGAGGGCGATTTCTAGGTCAAATAGTAGAAAGGTAATGGCGATTAAGAAAAATTTTAAGGAGAATGGAAGACGTGCTGATTCCATTGGGTCAAATCCACATTCGTAAGGGCTAGTTTTTTCTGTGTAGATGTTTAGTTGGGGTAGTCAGAATGCTACCATTATAAGAATGGTGGCTAAGGTAAAGTTTATGAATAATGAGATTAGTGTATTTATTATCTTCTTCTAGTTTTATTCCAGAACCTGCTGATTGGAAGTCAGCTATACTAATTATACTAAGAAAATATGAGCCTCATCAATAAATTGATACGTAGAGGAATAATCATACTACATCGACGAAGTGTCAATATCATGCGGCTGCTTCAAACCCGAAGTGGTGTTTGGATGTAAAGTGATAGAATAGTTGTCGTAGTAAGCATACTGTGAGGAATGTTGAGCCAATAATGACATGGAGACCGTGGAATCCTGTGGCTACAAAGAAAGTTGATCCATAAACTCCATCTGAAATGGTAAATGATGTTTCAAAATACTCTGAGGCTTGAAGAAGTGTAAAGTAGATTCCTAAGGCAATTGTGATGAATAAGCCTTGGATTATTTGCTTTCGATTACCTTCTATTAGACTGTGATGTGCTCAAGTAATTGAAACTCCCGATGCTAAGAGTACTGAAGTGTTAAGTAGTGGCACTTCTATAGGATTTAGAGGTTTAATACCTGTAGGGGGTCAGCATCCACCCAGTTCAGGTGTTGGGGCTAAACTGGAGTGATAAAAAGCTCAGAAGAATCCTGAAAAAAAGAAAACTTCTGAAATGATAAATAGAATTATTCCGTAACGCAATCCTTTTTGGACAATTGGTGTGTGGTGCCCTTGAAATGTTCCTTCTCGTACAATATCACGTCATCATTGATATATGGTCAAGGTATTTGTTAGAAGTCCTAATAATAGCAGTAATTTTGAGCTAAAGTGAAATCATATAATTAGTCCGGAGGTGAGAAGAAGGGCGGATAGAGCTCCTGTTAGTGGTCATGGGCTTGGGTTAACTATATGGTAAGCATGGGTTTGGTGGGTCATTATGTATTATCATGTAGGTAAAGGCTGACTAAGAGAGTAAATACGTAAGCTTGAATTATTGCTACGGCTAATTCAAGAATAGTTAGGAGGATTAGAATGATAAACGTAATAAAGGCTGTTGGGGTGCTAATAGCTGATAAGACTAGAGTTGCTCCACCAATTAGGTGCATGAGAAGATGACCTGCTGTGATATTAGCAGTTAGACGAACTGCAAGGGCTATGGGTTGGATAAATAGGCTAATTGTTTCGATAATAATGAGTATAGGAATTAAGGGAATGGGGGTGCCTTGAGGTAAGAAATGGGCTAAGGAAGATTTAGTTTTGTGGCGAAAGCCTAGGATTACTGTACCTGCTCATAAGGGAATAGCCATACCCAGGTTTATTGATAATTGTGTTGTTGGTGTAAATGAATGAGGGAGAAGACCAAGTAAATTTGTAGAACCAATAAACATAATGAGGGAGATTAGTATAAGTGATCAAGTTCGTCCTTTTTCATTGTGTATCATTATTAGTTGTTTTAATACCAGTTGGATGAGTCAATGTTGAAATGAGATTAAACGGTTATTGATTAGTCGATGGGGTGAGGGAAATAGAATGTTAGGCATTATAATAATGATAATAACGACAGGTAGACCTATTATGCTTGGTGTGATAAAAGAGGCGAATAAATTTTCGTTCATTTATTTTCTCAAGGTAAGAAGTGTTTCATACGTGCAAAATGTTTGGTTTTGGGTGCAGGTATGTATGTGTGATTTGAGATTTTTAGTTGAAATAATATATAAAGTGAAAAGATTATTGATAAAATAGTAGTAAATCAAGTAGAAGTATCCAGTTGTGGCATGTCATTATGGAGGGCTACCCCCTCAAGTTTTTAACTTAAAAGGTTAATGCTCATATAGCTTCATAATGATCTATAACATCGATGATGATCAATTTTCGAATGTTTTTAGTGGGACTATTTCTAGTACAATGGGTATAAAGCTGTGGTTAGAGCCGCAAATTTCTGAGCATTGACCATAAAATAAACCCGGGCGTGTTGATATTAAGGTTGCTTGGTTCAGACGACCTGGGACAGCGTCTGTTTTTAGCCCTAATGATGGTACTGCTCAAGAGTGAAGTACATCTTCAGATGAGATAAGCATACGAATAGGGATTTCCATTGGAAGTACTACTCGATTATCTACTTCTAACAGTCGTAGGTCACCTGGTTTTAAATCCGTTGTAGGCACTATATATGAGTCAAAACTTAATTCTTCATAATCAGTATATTCGTAGCTTCAATATCATTGGTGGCCTATAGTCTTAACTGTAAGTAGAGGGTTATTAATCTCATCTATTATGTATAAAATTCGTAATGATGGAAGGGCAATCAGGATTAAGATAACAGCTGGTAAAATAGTCCACACGGTTTCTACTTCTTGTGCATCTATTGTGCTAGTGTGAGTTAATTTAGTAGTTAATATAAGCGAGATAAGATATAGCACTAGCGAGCTGATTAAAAATACGATTATTAATGTATGGTCGTGAAAGTGAAGAAGTTCTTCTATAATAGGAGAAGTAGCATCTTGAAATCCTATTTGGTGAGGATAGGCCATAGAGATATATTGGTCGTTGACCAATAATTTAACTTTGACAAAGTTATGTAATGATTTTACTAATATCTCGCTGTAAAGAAAGTCATAAGGGTTATGGAGCTGGCTTGAAACTAGTTTTTGAGGGTTCGACTCCTTCCTTTCTTGTTATAGTCTAGGCTTTTATATATGTTGGTTCTTCAAATGTATGGTAGGGAGGTGGGCAGCCGTGAAGTCACTCTAAGTTGGTTGATGTTATGTCTACGGTTTGAATTTCTCGTTTCGAGGCGAAGGCTTCTCAAATTATAAAGATTATTACTATTACTGCTGTTAGGGAGATAAATGAGCCTATTGATGACACAGTGTTTCATAAAGTATATGCGTCTGGATAATCTGAGTATCGTCGTGGTATACCAGATAAACCTAGGAAATGTTGAGGGAAGAAGGTCATATTTACTCCTACAAATATAACAGTGAAGTGAATTTTTGCTCATGTTTCGTTAAGTGTATAACCTGAGAATAGGGGAAATCAGTGTGCAAATCCCCCTATAATAGCGAATACAGCTCCTATAGATAAAACGTAATGAAAATGGGCTACTACATAATATGTGTCGTGTAAGACAATATCTAGTGAAGAGTTAGCTAGAACAATGCCTGTTAGGCCCCCTACGGTGAATAAGAAAATAAAGCCTAGAGCTCATAATATAGCGGGCGATCATTTAATATTGCCTCCATGCAGAGTAGCGAGTCAGCTAAAGACTTTAACTCCTGTTGGAATAGCAATGATTATTGTGGCTGATGTAAAGTATGCTCGTGTGTCTACGTCTATACCTACGGTGAATATATGGTGGGCTCATACAATAAATCCAAGGAAGCCAATTGATATTATAGCTCATACTATACCTATATACCCAAATGGCTCTTTTTTACCAGAGTAGTAAGTAACAATGTGGGAGATTATTCCAAATCCGGGTAGGATAAGGATGTAAACCTCTGGGTGTCCGAAGAATCAGAATAAGTGTTGATAAAGGATGGGATCTCCTCCTCCAGCTGGGTCGAAGAAGGTGGTATTAAGATTTCGGTCTGTTAATAATATTGTAATTCCAGCAGCGAGTACAGGAAGTGCTAGTAGTAGGAGTACTGCTGTAATTAATACTGATCATACAAATAAAGGGGTTTGGTATTGTGATATTGCTGGTGGTTTCATATTGATGATAGTTGTGATGAAATTGATGGCTCCAAGAATAGATGATACACCAGCTAGGTGTAGTGAAAAAATTGTTAGATCTACAGAAGCACCTGCATGTGCTAGGTTTCCTGCTAGGGGAGGGTAAACTGTTCATCCAGTTCCTGCTCCTGCCTCTACTATAGATGATGCTAGGAGAAGTAGGAATGATGGTGGTAGAAGCCAGAAGCTTATGTTATTTATTCGTGGAAAGGCTATATCCGGGGCACCAATTATTAATGGAACTAATCAGTTTCCGAAACCTCCAATTATAATAGGCATTACTATGAAGAAGATTATAACGAAAGCATGGGCAGTTACAATGACGTTATAGATCTGGTCGTCTCCCAGTAAAGTCCCAGGTTGGCCTAGCTCTGCTCGAATTAGTAGGCTTAAGGCAGTTCCTACTATCCCAGCTCATGCACCAAACAAGAGGTATAGTGTGCCGATGTCTTTATGGTTTGTTGAAAATAGTCAACGGTTAATGAACATAGGTAGGTAAAATGGCTGAGTGCAGGCATTAGACTGTAAATCTAACCACAGGGGTTTAGACCTCTTTTTACCAAAGCCTTGAGGTGATTATTCATATTGAATTGCAAATTCAAAGGAGCAGCTTCAATCCTGCCGGGGCTTCTCCCGCCTCTCTTTTTTTTTCTAAGGCGGGAGAAGTAGATTGAAGCCAGTTGATTAGGGTGTTTAGCTGTTAACTAAAATTTCGTGGGGTTGGAGCCCACCATTCTAGAAAGGGCTTAGCTTAATTAAAGCGTCTGGTTTGCGTCTAGTTGATGTGAGGATATAATCTTGCAGTCCTTATTACAGGAAATAAACATTAGATGTGCTTACTTAGGGCTTTGAAGGCTCTTGGTCTGATTAACCTAATTTCCTTTCTTAAGATAGAAATTAATGGTGTAAGGGGAAGAAGGAGAGTGGATAAGGTAGTGAGAGTAGGTAATATAATTATTTTCTTTTTGTTTTGTAATTGTCATTTTATTTTTATGTTGTTAGTCGAGGGGAATAGGGTTAGGGATGTTGAGTAGGCTAGTCGTAGGTAGAAGTATAGGTTAAGGAGGGCAGTTATGGATAGGAATGTTGGTAGAATAATGCTATTATTTTTTATTAGTTCTGTAATAATTATTCATTTAGGTATAAATCCCGTGAGTGGGGGAAGTCCTCCAAGAGATAGTAATGTGGTTAATATAATTAGGGTAATTATTGGAGTGATATTTCATGTGAGTGATAGTGATAATGTAGTAGTATTAGTGTTTATTATTAGAAGGGAGAATACAGTGAGGGTTATGATGATGTAGATGATTAGGTTTAAGATTATAACTGGTGGATTGTAAACTAGGATAGCTGCTATCCAGCCTATGTGGGCGATTGATGAATAGGCTATGATTTTTCGTAGTTGGGTTTGGTTTAGACCTCCTCAACCTCCTATTAGTACTGATAGTATAGCTGATAGGAGGATTAAGGTTTGGTCAATTATAGTAGAGATTTGGAATATGATGGATATGGGTGCAATTTTTTGTCATGTTAGCAAGATTATGCCCGATGGGAGTGATACTCCTTGGGTTACTTCAGGTACTCAGAAGTGAAATGGTGCTAAACCTAGTTTTATTATTAATGAGATTATTAATGCTAAAGAGATTATTTTGTCTTGTGATTGTACTATAGTTCATTGTCCTGTGGAAATTGCTGTTATAATGATAGCTATTATTATAATTATGGATGCGGTAGCTTGGATGAGGAAGTATTTTGTTGCGGCTTCTGTGGATCGTGGATTTTTGTTATTTATGAGGATAGGGATGATGGCAAATATGCTCATTTCTAAACCGATTCATATCAATAATCAGTGTGAGCTGATTAAGGTAATTATTGTTCCTGAGAATAAGGTTAGGTAAATAATACTAACAGTAGTTGGGTTAATTAGTACGGGAAGGATGTGAACCAACATTTTCGGGGTATGGGCCCGATAGCTTATTTAGCTGACCTTACTAATAGAATATAGTGTATTAGGTAGCACAGAGAATTTTGAGTTCTTTAGTATAGGTTCGAATCCTATAATTCTAGAAATAAGAGGATTTAAACCTCTATCCTTCACTCCATCAAAGTGATTCTTTTATCAGACATATTTCTAGGGTGTTTGAGGGGGGATAGCTGATAGTAGGATTGGCATAGAAATATGTCATATACATATGGCGAGGGTCAGAGGAAGGAAATTTTTTCATAATAAGTGTATAAGTTGATCATATCGAAAGCGTGGATAGGATGCTCGAATTCATAGGAATGTTGCAGTTAATAATAAGGTTTTAATTATGAAGTTGACAGTAAAGGTTTGTGGAGAGGTTAAGGTTGATATTGAATTTAGGAAAACAATTGTTGTTAGAGCATTTATTATAATGATGTTGGTATATTCAGCTATGAAAAATAAGGCGAATGGGCCGGCGGCATACTCAACGTTAAATCCTGAGACTAGCTCTGATTCTCCTTCGGTTAGATCAAATGGAGCTCGATTAGTTTCTGCTAAAGTTGAAATAAATCATATTATTGCTAGTGGTCATGTTGGAAGTAGAAGTCATACTTTTTCTTGAGTTGTTATTAGTGTTGATAGTGTAAATGACCCATTAAGTAGTAAGACTGATAAGAGGATAATGGCTAGTGTAACTTCGTACGAGATAGTTTGGGCTACTGCTCGTAATGCTCCGAATAATGCGTATTTAGAGTTAGATGCTCATCCTGACCATAAAATAGAATATACAGCTAAGCTTGATGTTGCTAAGATAAATAGTATGCCTATATTTATATTAATCAAGGGGAATGGTATTGGTAAAGGAATTCATATGGTAAATGCGAGGGTTAGAGCTAGTGAGGGGGCAATAACAAATAAAGATATAGATGAAGTTGATGGTCGTAGTGGTTCTTTAATGAATAGTTTTAGTGCGTCTGCAATGGGTTGTAGAATGCCATAGGGTCCTACAATGTTAGGTCCTTTGCGTAATTGTATATAACCTAATATTTTTCGCTCTACTAGTGTTAGGAATGCTATTGCTAGTAGGATTGGAATAATTAAGAGGAGGAAATTAACTACAAACATGGTGTTAAGGAGAGGAGTTGAACCTCTGGAGTTAAAGTTTTAAGTTTTATGCATTTACCGGGCTCTGCCACCTTAACAAACCCTTTTCTCGGGTGGGGTTTTGAATCAGTTATAAGATTAATATTAAATCATCTTTTAACTGTTAAGGCGCTGAGGGACAGTTGGCCTTGCTTCTCTTGTCCTTTCGTACTGGGAGAAGATTAAGAATAGATAGAAACCGACCTGGATTACTCCGGTCTGAACTCAGATCACGTAGGACTTTAATCGTTGAACAAACGAACCTTTAATAGCGGCTGCACCATTGGGAAGTCCTGATCCAACATCGAGGTCGTAAACCCTATTGTCGATAAGAACTCTAGAATAGGATTGCGCTGTTATCCCTAGGGTAACTTGGTTCGTTGATCAGTTTGTACTGGGTCAATTGATGATTTTTGACTTTGACTTGTTGTGTCTAGGTTAAAATCATTCGGAGGTTTTTTTGTTCTCCGAGGTCACCCCAACCAAAATTATTTACTTAGTACTAGTGCTTTGTAACCCTTAGGAAAGTTAAGTGTTTTAGTATATGTAAATTAATTAAAGCTCCATAGGGTCTTCTCGTCTTATTTTTTTATTCCCGCCTCTTCACGGGAAGGTCAATTTCACTGACTGGAAACAGGAGACAGTTAAATCCTCGTCTAGCCGTTCATACTAGTCCCTATTTAAGGAACAAGTGATTATGCTACCTTTGCACGGTCAGAATACCGCGGCCGTTGAACTGGTTTGTCACTGGGCAGGCAGTGCCTCTAATACTTGTAATGCTAGAGGTGATGTTTTTGGTAAACAGGCGGGATTTATAATTGCCGAGTTCCTTCTGTTTCTTTCGGTCTTTCCTTATTGCACCCCTGTGTTGGATTAACAATGGTAGTGATAAAGGTACTAATTTGTTAATTTGCTTTATCAAGTTGTTAACTATCAGTGAGTATTCGGTCTGATATAAGTTTGTGCACGGAGAATTTTTTCTTGTTACTAATACTAACATTATTGCTTCTATGTTTTTATAGAATAGTCCAATGGAGGAGTAGGAGTTGATTTTTTATTCGCGGGATTAGTTATGTAAAGTTTTTGTTGAGCTTGAACGCTTTCTTAATTGATGGCTGCTTTTAGGCCAACTATGATATTTTAATAAATTTACTCTCTACACAAGGTTGTATCCTTTGCTCTAAAGAGCTGTCCCTCTTTAGATTAACTTGTAAGTAACCATTGAAAGTTGAGGTTTTTTAGGGTGGACTTACAGTTGAACTAAAATTCTTATTTGGACAACCAGCTATCACCAAGCTCGGTTGGCTTTTCACCTCTACTTTCGGATCTTCCCACTATTTTGCCACATAGACGGGTTAGCTCAATTTAGCTGTCTAAAAGTAGCTCGTTTGGTTTCGGGGGTCTTTACTTAAATTCTTTTTGCAAAGGGAATTCTGGTTAGCTCATGATGCAAAAGGTAGTAGGATTAATCTATGCTATTTTATACTTTTAATGATTCTTTCATCTTTCCCTTGCGGTACTTTCTCTATAGCGCCTAAATAAAATTTCTATCGCCTATACTTTAGTAGTGTAAATGTTTTGTTTTAATGTGTAAAAATAGTTTTGCTAGTAGTATATTTGGGCTAGAATTGGTTCAAAGTGTCCAGTATTACCTGAAGTCTTCTGGGTGTAAGCCAGATGCTTTATTTAAGCTACACTTTGTTTGTCCAAGCACACTTTCCAGTATGCTTACCTTGTTACGACTTGTCTCCTCTAGTACTTGCCCGGCTGTATTAGGTATAAAGTAGTGGTTAGGTATTTGAGGAGGGTGACGGGCGGTGTGTACGTGCTTCATGGCCTTATTCAATTAAGCGCTCTACTCTTAATTTACTACTAAATCCTCCTTGGATCTTTAACTTTCATAAAGATTGTCGTACGTATTCTTGATTAGAAAATGTAGCCCATTTCTTCCCACTCCATAGGCTACACCTTGACCTAACGTATTTACGTGCATACTTGCGCTTACTTTTGTTCCTTGTTAGGGTTTGCTGAAGATGGCGGTATATAAGCTGGATTAGCAAGGAGTGGTAAGGTTTATCGGGGATTATCGATTATAGAACAGGCTCCTCTAGATGGTTGTGAAGCACCGCCAAGTCCTTTGAGTTTTAAGCTGTTGCTAGTAGTTCTCTGGCGAATAATTTTGTTATGAATTTTTTATGTTTACGCCTAAGCATAATGGGGTATCTAATCCCAGTTTGAGTCTTAGGTATCGTGTATTCAGAATTATTGAGATTGCTTTCGCGTACTGGTTTTGTATCAATCTGAAGTTTTTTACGACCTAGATAGAACTTAATCTCATTAATTTTTATTTCTAAAACACGCTTTACGCCGGTTTTCCATTAATTTGAGTTAATCGTATGACCGCGGTGGCTGGCACGAAATTTACCAACTCTATATTAGCATAACTAAGTCAAACTTTCGTTTATTGCTTAATTTTTATCACTGCTGTATTTCCGTGGGGATGTGGCTAAGCAAGGTGTAGTGAGCTACTTACAAGTGTGCTTGATACCTACTCCTTTTAATCCGATATAGGATTAAAAGGGTATTCTCACCGGTAAGGGGATCCTCGCATGTGTAATTTTGCTAGTAACTAATGGAAAGGCTAGGACCAAACCTTTATGTCTATGGAGTTTAAGGTTAACTCATCTAAGCATTTTCAGTGCTTTACTTTGTTTTAAGCTACATGGACTATATAATTACTGTATAGTTAAGTCCTGTTTATGTTCATAGGATGGGAAATAGGATTTTTAGTATTAATACAACGGGAGAGCATGTAATGGTAATGGGGAAGGTGAACTCTATGATAGAAAATTGGGAGGGAGAGTTATTTTTAAAGCCTATTTTTAGTAGTGAGAGTATGTGTAATTCCTGTTTTTGGGGTTTGGCAGGAGTGAGAGCATACGTTGTGTGGCAAATAAAAAGCCATACAATTAAAGCTATTAAATTTACGGGGGGAAAGGGGGGTTTGTCAATAGATTGTTATTGGTATTTTCACGTGTACGTGCGTGTGTGCGTGTGTGCGT
>PVJN01058593.1:0-12121 GCA_004026805.1 Lasiurus borealis | reverse complement strand
GGAAGAGGGATGCGGCAATGTCAACAAGCAAGGCAGAGCACTGGGTGACTCAGGTTTCTCAGTTACAAAGCGATCATCCTGACAAATCCATTCTCCACCGCGAACGTGTAACAAATAACGAACAATGGGCTGGAGTCACGCAAACGCAGAGTGACTTCACCATCAAAGGCTTCCAACTCCACCCCCAAAACACCGCTCCCCCCCGCAGGTCTCCTTTCCCCCCGTTCCGCAGGGCGAGGGCCAGCACAGCGCCCACTTCCGCGTCGCTCAGGTCAGGGCCGCCGCCGCCACAAGCCGGGCCCCCAGGCTCTCCGCCCCGCCGCCCGCCCCGCCTACGGCACGTACCGGGCGTCCGCTCCCCGGCTCCCGGGCCGGCGGGCGGCCCTGGCAGGACCCCGTCCGACAGCGGCGGCTCGGGGACACTCATGTCCCTCCCGCTGGGAACAGGGTGGGGACGGTAACGTAGATGGTCAGATACCACCGAGAGGTGGGCCAAGCGCGTCCCGCGCCCAACCGGACGGATCCAGCGACAGCGCGCGGAAGCACCGGAAGCGGAAGACAGCGGGCTCCGGGCACGTAACCGCGGTTCCGCCCCCGTCCCGCTCCGCCTCCGCCCCCGTCCCGCTCCGCCTCCGCCCCCGTCCCGCCCCGAGACCGTTCCGCCTCCCTCGCCCCCCCCCCCCCACCCTCGTCGCTCTGGGGACTCCTTTCTGACGTCGCAGGCGGGTCGAGAGAGCGGTGTCAAAAAGGTCGGGGGTGCAGACTTGCCGCCCTGGGACCCACAGGAGCGGGGACGGCGAGGGGACGGCGGGGACGGGATGAGAAGGGGGCTGCTCTCGGGGCCTCGCAGACCCTGCACAGCTCTTCAGTTTTGTGTCTGCCTTAAGGTAACACCTTAAGTGCAAGGACTGCATGCCTTCCCCGCGATTTGAACCATAGCTTCAGCCTTGCTGATTGGAGCCTTGGCCAGGATTCGGTCTCCCCGTGTGGATTGTAGGTGAATGATTTAAGGCCTGGATTGCACCATCTACTGAACAAATTAAGTCATATGACTAAAAACTGCACTTGCTGAGACAGAGAGGTGGGGCATGCAGGAGGCAGCCAATCAATGATTCACTCTCATCATTGATGATTCTCTCTCTCCCTCTCCCTTCTTCCCATACGTGTAATGTCAAACCTCAGAAACTTGCACCTGCAACCCCACCCCTTGTCAGTTCATTCATACCCTTTCTTTTGGCCTCCCTCTAAAGAGTAGCTATTCCTTACCTGTAATAAGAACAATGACCTCACCCCAAGATGTCCAGTCTTACTCCCTAGAATCTGTTACTATGTCATATTTCACCAAAACGGGTAATTAAGATTGCTAGTCACTTGATCATAACATAAAATAGATTATTCTGGATTATTGAGTGGCCCAATATAATCAACCACAAAAGTCTTCAATACTGGAAATGGGAGGCAGAAGAGGAGAGTCAGAGGAAGTCAGATTTAATTGCAACATTCCTGGCTTTGAAAAGAGATGAAGGGGGCTACCTGCCAGGATTGTGAAGATCTCTAGAAGCTGGAAAATACAAGGAAATGGGTTTACCCCTAGAATCTCTAGAACCTTGCTGACACTTTAATTTTATCCCAATGTAATCTGTATTGAACTTCGGACCTACAGAACTATCCTTTATAATAAAGAGCTAATATGCCAGTGGTTCTCAACCTTCCTAATGCCACGACCCTTTAATACAGCTCCTCATGTGGTGGTGACCCCCAACCATAAAATTATTTCCATTTCTACTTCATAACTGTAATTTTGCTACTGTTATGAACTGTAATGTAAATATCTGATATGCAGGATGTATTTTCATTGTTACAAATTGAACATAATTAAAGCATAGTGATTAATCACAAAAACAATATGTAATTATATATTGTGAAATATTTATTTCTAATTACAAATAAATGAAATTTTGTCTTGAATCAAGTTGTAGCATGGGTAACAGTCTTCATATGACAACAGTAAACTACATTGCTACACTTTGCTACACCGAGGAGCGGTCTGTTGGTTCCTAAGACCATAGGAAATAGGTGTTTTCCGCTGGTCTTAGGTGACCCCTGTGAAAAGGTCGTTCAGCCCCCAAAGGGGTCGAGACCCACAGGTTGAGAACCACTGTGATATGAAAATGGTCATCAAGCCCTCACACTATCAGGCCAAACGGTTCAGACACTCAACACTGGGGAGAGAGGAATGGGGACCAACCAGGCACAAATGAGCTTGCAAGAGAGGAATGAAGACTAGCCAGGCTGCGGCCTGGGAGAGGGACAAACCGCATGCCCTGAGGTCCCAGGAGCCAGCAGCTCCTTCAGCCTGGGAGGACAAGCCACATGCCCTGCAATCCTGGGCACCAGCAGCTGTGCCTGTGCCTGTGGCCCAGGAGGGAAAGGGGCGAAGGACAATCTGCATGCCCCATGGTCCCTGCAATCCCAGAGATACCAGCAGCTGTGCCTGTACTTGTGACCCTGGAGAGGAACAAGCCACCTGCCTCACGGTCCCGGGCACCAGCGTCTGTGTCTGCACCTGCGTCCCAGGAGAGGGACAAACCACCTGCCCCGCGGTCCCAGGCACCTGTGGCTGTGGCTGCAGCTGGCCCAGGTGAAGCTGGCCTGGGTCCTGGGTGCCTATGGCCAGCCAGAGGGAAGGAAACCCATGTCCTGGGTGCCTCTACGACCCGCTGGAGGAGGAAATCTTGGGTTCTGGGTGCAGAGCGAGGCAAAGGAAATTAGGGTGATTAAGCCAGCAGGGGATCAGTCAGGGGCAATCAGGCAGGCAGGCAGGGGTGGTTAGTGGTGATCAGGCAGGCAGTTAAGTGGTTAGGAGCCAATAGTCCCAGATTGCACAAGGCAATCCCCTCTAGGTATCCTGGATTGGAGAGGGTGCAGGCCGAGCTGAGGGAACCTCCCTCCTGTGCACAAATTTTGTGCACCAGGCCTCTAGCCCTATATAATAAAAGCATACTATTCAAATCGATCCAATGGCGGAACAACTGTTTGGCAGGGGGTGGGACCAGCGAGCAGACAGCATAAGGTCAGCCGACTACGGCCGCCTCAGCAGCCGACTGCAGGCCAGGCAAGGCCTGGGGAAGAGATTTGAGGATGACAAGGTTAAACTACAGAGCAACATATCATATCAGATGGCAGATATACACCATTTAAAGGAGCAACTTGTTGAGCTTCATCAGGAGTTTCTTCGACAAGAAGACCAGCTTCAGTACTATCGGAAGAATAATACTTACCTTGTGAAGGGGTTAGAATATGAGAGAGTTTTCAGTGTGGGCAACAAATCAAGGAATTAAGAGCACAGCATGAAGAAAATATTAAGAAGTTAGCAGACCAGTTTTAGCAGGAACAAAAGCAAGAGGCTCACAAGTTGGAATTAAAAGATGGAAATGAATTGGGTATAAACAAAGATGCAGTACCTAAAAATGTTCCAAAAGTAGGTGAGAAGTCTGAAAAGAAAAATTAAGAACCCTCAAGCAACCATATTGCACATGGGAAATAACAAATCAAACCAGGTGGTGATGCAGGAATGCCTGGAATAGAGAACAACGTTGAAAAAGTTGAAGACCTTCCCATTGTTTTAAAGAAACCCCCTATTTCTATTTCTCAATATGGTAGTCATCAAGCAATCTCCCATCGTCCAACTGGATAACTTCTCTCCCTTAGTATGTAAATCATAATGGAAACCCTGGAACTTCAAAACAGAACCCTCCCAATCGTCTTCAGCGTTTAATTCCAGGCCTAAACTTGGAGAGTAAACCCAGAATTCAAGGTGATATAATAAAGCAGGCTACCAAGGATAGAACCAGTGATTTCCATAAGTTAAAGCAAAGCCGATCTTTGATGAGAATGAATCTCCTGTTGACCCGCAGCGGATTATAATGGGGATAAAGGTAACGTAGGTGAGTATGAGACAGACAAGCAGGCTGAGCTAGCTTATAATGAGGAAAAAGATGGTGATGGTGGAGAGGAAGACATCCAAGATGATGAAGAACAAGAACTTCAAATGGATCCTGCAGACTATGGAAAATGTTTAAATGATGTCCTTTAAAACCTAAAGGAAACTTAAAGAAAAACTCAAGTGCTGTGAAATGGAATCATTTCTACTATGTCCTTTTTTACTTTTGTTGTAAAGATCAGTTGTATCAGTTGTAAAGATACATTGAGTTAAACTTAAGGAAAAATTTCAATGAAGGAATGTACCCATGTACATATGTGAACTTTTTCATAATGTATTATTAATGCAGAGACCTTTTTGGTTGTATTACAATTAAGTGGAAAACAAAGTAAACAAACTGTAGTCTTTGTGTTTAAAGCAAACTAATATATATTTTACATTTTATTGAGCCTAATTCTTTACTCAAATGGACAAACAGGGAAAAATGGTTGTACAGTTTACATAAGTTGCACATAACATAATCACAGTGAGAATAGTTAATTATTCAGCTTAAAAACTTTTTATGCACTTATTCTTGTTAGCCCAATTGGTATTCTGTTCTATCCACCCCTTATTACATGCTTTTCCAGGAATTATATCTACAATAGTTAGATAAAAAATGAGAACCTAGAAGCCAAACACTGGGCAGCATGTGTACAAAATCACTTCCCTACTCATTTTATTTTACACTAGAGGCCCAGTGCACGAAATTCATGCACGGGGGGGGGGGGGTGGTCGGTTCCCTTAGCCTGGCCTGTGCACTCTCGCAGTCCAGCAGAGGCAGGAGAGGCTCCCATCGCTGCTGTGCTCGCCAGTCATGAGCCCGGCTTCTGGCTGAGGAGTGCTCTGTCTGTGGGAGCACACTGACCACCAGGGGGCAGCTCCTGCATTGAGTTTCTGGCCCTGGTGATTAGTGCACAACATAGTCATTCTGTTGTTCTATTTGCATATTAGCCTTTTATTGTATAGGATGAGTGCTGATGTGTTTTGGCAGGTAAGCTTTCAGCTGAGGCCTGATGAAAGTTGAGATAACCTGCAAAGACATAATAATATCTATGAATTATACCTTACTTAGTTCATGAAATTGTGAAATGCATGATTGACATTTTTTTTTTTCACATAATACCAGTACTGTTTAACTATAATCAGGACTGGCTAAAATTTTTAAATTTTCAGAGTTCAAGTTAGTGAATATATTCATGATTTAAATCCCATATTCTAAAAGAGGTTAAGTCAACTTTGAAATGAATCTGCAATCAGTATTCAAAGCTTCTCTGGCAGTTTTAGTGATACTATTTGACTAGACATTTTCAGAATCACTAAATAAGGAGTTTTAACAGATTTTCATTATTGCACAGATAAACAGAAGTAAGCCATTTTATTAAAGTAGCTTAAAAGTTTGTAATGAAGATGAATGTTTGTAATTACTTAAATGTCAATTAAGAACCCATAAACCTCATATTTGTCAGTTTTACAAAATTATTTTAAATGCATTTGACTTTTTTGATACTTTTCAGTAGAACGCATAGCTAATTCTTGTTTTCTGAGTTAAAACACTTTGAAATCTAACCCCTCCACCCCCAAAATAAAAAGTTTTGATCATAAGGAGAAATTTAAGGATGCTAACTCTGTGTTTCAGAAGGGTTACTGGTAATTGCATATAAACATTAAATGCTTTCTTCCCGTTGTACTCAGGTTCTAGGCAACATTCACATTTATAGAGATTTTTTTAAAGAAAATGTTATCACTTATTGGAGGTACAAAAATTCTTAAACTTGGATTTAGAAATTATTAAGCAACTAGGACAAGATATAGTGATTTACTAAAATTGTTTTTTCTACCATATCAAAGTAAGCAGTTCATGCCTTTGCTAGGAGTAGAGTCGGGCTTATAAATGAATAGGTATGATAGTCCATGGATTTGTTTTTAAATGGAGTTAAAGGGACTTAATATATAACTTCTGGAAGTTAGAGTGGGAAGCTGAATCTAAAGCATACTCCTAGAAATACTTTATGTTTAATACTATAAAATTTTTACAAATGAAAACAATGACATTTCCAGCCTTAGTTATTTTGTCATAAAAACAATCACTTGGTTATAAGATAGTTGTTACTTACACAGCAAAATTTCTTCAGTTAGCAGTCTAGACATTTTATAAAATGAGAAATCTTGAAAAATTAGTGATATTTCCAACTGTATTAAACATTTAAATGCTATAAAATACTATGTGAGTCCCTTTATACAGTCTGTATTAGACATGCTGATTTTATGTTTTACTTCTGCCTTAAAATTTAGGTTTTTTGCCCTGAATTAAGTGTTAATTTGATGAAAACTGCTTTTGAAATCATCACTGCGTTCTAATAAATTAAACTTGTAAAAAAAAAGATAATAGATTTGTATTGTTTTAAGTTGTTACCATGGCAATAGGAAAGTAATACACTACCCTTCAACCATCCTTTGTTTCATTCAAGCATGGAATGTCTCCAGTGCTCTTGCTCATGCTTCTTCCGGGGATGATGATTGGTAGAGCTCGTTCCCTTTTAGGATGAATTTATTTAAAACTACTTAGTTATTTTAATCATGCTTCACTCAGAATTGCTAAAAGTAGTACATGAATTAGCTTTCTAAAAAGTCCTTATTTCTTACTTAAACTATTCTCTTTGAAGTGTTTCTGTTGCTAAATATGAATAATTTCCAAAGATTCTCCAGGCCAGATGGTGAGAGAGAAATATAAAAATTCAATTTCTTTGTAACATGATGAGGCCAAGTTACAGAGCTCAGACTCTAATTCCTTTTTCAATTTAAAAATTCCAGTAGATCAAGTCATTTTTAAAATTATTGCCCTAGTCTTTGGCCTTCCTGTAAATTTCTTGTCAATATCTTTTAAATTATTTAATGAAAGTGCTCTATCTTTAAAATTAATAATTAACTTAGCTTCATCTTAAAGTATTGTTTCTAAATTATTCATTTAATTTACTAGATGAATTAGCATATTTAAAAGCATTAATTTTTATTAACACCTGTTAAAAACAAGACAACAAGCCTAGGAATATAACACAGCCATTAAAAAAAGAAGAAGAAAACCTTGCCAACTGCAACAACATGGATATGCTGAGTGAATTAAGTCAAAGAACAATAAATATCATATGATTTCCCTTATATATGGAATCTAAAAGTAATAATTTTAAAAGTCATGGATATAGAAAACATTTTGACAGATGCCAGATGGGAGGGGGTAGGTGAATGGGTGGAAAATGAGAAGAAATAAGGGGAAGGGATTAAGGAGTACAAATTGGTAGTTATAAAACAGTCACAGGGATGTAAAGTACAGCACAAGGAATATATCAATAATATTGTAATACCTATGTGTGATGTCAGATGGGCACTAGATTTATTGGGGTGATCACTTTTTAAGTTATATAAATGTCTATTACTAAGTTATGGACTTGCAAATAATATAAGATTGTATGTCAGCTGTACTCTATATATATACTAGCCTAAGCGACCAGCTGACATTCAACGGGCCCATCTGTAGCTATGATGCGCACTGACCACTAGGGGGCAAACACCCAACTCAAGAGTGGAAACCACAGGAATGGAAACATGGAACACACTGATGAATCTCAGAGGGAAGAAGAGGGGAGAGTGGGAAGAAATTAATCAAAGATCTTACATGCATACTAGAGGCCTAGTGCAAGGACTCATGCACCAGTGGGGTACCTCGACCTGGCCTGTGCCCTCTTGCAACGCAGGACCCTTAAGGGGATGTCAGAGAGCTGGTTTTGGCCCAATTCCCACAGGCCAGGCTGAGGGACTCCACTGGTGCATGAATCCATGCAATAGGCCTCTAACTGAAAAAATTAAAAATTACTCAAAATTTAAAAAAAATAAGCAGGCCCAAAATGGACTCAGGGTTGTTAAGTTCCAGGTCACGGAACAGAGACTGAACTACAGTTTGGCTCTCCTAAAAATGGAATTTTAAACCAGTTAACCATAAATCACTTGATCAGCACGAGTTATGTCATCTGCCTGATAGACTTCTCCCATCCCCTAAGGAAAGTAACTTTGCAATCATCAACTCACTTCTTTGCCAGAATAAATTTCTTTTTCCTGCTTTCTTCTGCCTACAGAAATCTTTCACTTTGTACAGCTCCTCAGAACTCCTTTCTATCTTCTGGATTAGATGCTGCCCAATTCAAACTGATTTTTGCTCAGATAAACGCTTAAAAATCTTATGCCTCTGGGGAAAAGCAGAGTGTGCCAAATCCAAAATGTGATTTTTTGGGGATGTTAATTATTTTAAGCTGGTTATTTGTACAAATTTAAAAGCTCAGGAAATACCTTTGACCTTCCCCCTAACAGGCCTAAAAGAACTAGTAGCGAGCCTGCTCCAGGAAGAGAGCTATCATCACAGATAACCACAGTTTAATATGAACTCAGTGTGATAGGGAGGAAGCTAGCAAGGCCCATTTGATCAAAGTCCTCTCTGTGGCCTTTTGTTGAAGATACTCCAGCAAACATTTATTTATCAAACATTTGCTTTTTCATCCCCATGTGAATTGCTTTCCAAACCACACCATTCCCCTTTCTTAGTTCAAGTGGCATATAGGCTTCAACTGCCGGATATGTCCTGGGATCACATATTCTTATGAAATCCTCATATATACATACTTAATAAATCTGTTTATTTTTCTCCTATTAAATATCTCCTGTCAATCTGATTGTTATACTAGCCAATACCTTCCCCATACCTGTTTATCTTTTGACACAGCTAAAAAATCATTTTCCCTTTTAAGGTTTTGGAAAGGTCTCTATTATGTATTCCTGAGGGAGGGGGAATAGACACTAATGTAATTTACTTGAAGAGATAAATATAATCTGTCTATATTTCATAATAATTCTAGTGGAACTAATTCTTTGCCATCAGTGACTGACTACTGCAGGATTTTGCCAGTCCTGGTTGCCCTCAGACCATTCCTCGACATTCCCTGATAAACTCTCTCACAGATACTGTGTTCCATGGTCCCTGTGTCAGCAGGCTTCCAGCTGGGTTTGACCAGTGGTGAGACTGGAGGCTAGAAGAATGGAATGGGGATAGTAAAGAAGAAAGCCTTCCATTTTACTCAGTAAATGGATTGGTATCTAAAATGTGCTGCCTCCAGAACCAAAGAAATCTATGAGGTGTTGTGCCTTCTTTCTGATGGGAGAAACAACTGTAATAATTTGTCCCTTACTTTAAAGAGAATGTCCCAGTATACCCAGACTACTGGACTTCTAAAACTTTGGTGTATAGGGACCCCTGGAAATGCACATGGGCATTCTTTAATTATTGTCAGCTGAGTCCACTAGCGTAGGCAAAGCCACACCTGGGAACACGCCTTGTTAAAAGGGCAAGGGTGTTGTCAGCTTAACCTTCATTTCTGTCCATGGTGTGGGGAAGTGGGTTTTGATATCTAAATACAGCCTAGCACCAGGAATGCTCAGGGCCCACTCAAGAATGCAAATAATATCCTTTGTCTTGACCTTTTTGTGACTTCCTGGTAGTTGGGGGTATAAAATAGACACACTGCATCAGCTCTGGGTCACTTTCCCACTATCAGAAGAGGGCAGTGGTACACCTGGCCCTGGCTTTTCTTTCTATCTCTGTGTCTTGTCTCTTTCTTTTATTTCTCAATCCCCAGCCTCCTCTACTCAGGAATTGGACCCGCTCTCTAGCCACGTTGGATGTGGAAAAGAGAGAAAATAGTTTTAGAAAGGCCTCTATTATGTATTTCTAGGGTATGTATGAGGAGAGGGGGGAGGAAAATAAACACTAATTTAATTTATTTGAACAGATAATGAGCAGTGGTATCTCCCATCCTCTGGAGCACCGGTATCTTTTCAAAGTCACCAGCATGCTTGTTACTTCTTGCCCATCGAGTCTAAAGAAGCCATAAATATAATGAACCAACATAATATTCTGTATTTCCAGGTGCAGAATTCCTTTAAAATATATTATGCCAAAGGATGGAAAGTTGACATAACCCTAGAACAACATAAATGTATTCTGCTGTGTCCATCTCACAGGAACACAAATTGCTTCGTATTCTCTGTTCTTATCAGGATGAAAAAGAATGCATTCATCATGTCAACAGTCTGTTCCAGAGACCATTATAATCTCTGGCAAGGATATATCTGACACAGAAGACTTCACCTATTGATCTCTGAATCTGAAAACTGACTCTAATACAGAAACTGGCATCACAGCTTCTTATTTGGATAGCTGCCCTCAGCCTTCTGATCATCCATTCTTGATTTCTTTTTATTTTATAGATTGAGCAACACTCAAAATGCTTATTAGTTGTCTATTCATATTGCCCCGAGACACACAATCTCTTAGCCATCTTCATAGTTCTCTCTCTGTCAGACTCTCCTGAGGGATTATTCTGCCTTTCTTCCTAGGATAATTGCACCTACTTCACTTCTGATGGTTTTAGTCCTACCACTGGTCTCTGTTACTTTTTTTTTTAATAATGTATTTTTATTGATTTCAGAGTGTAAGGGAGAGGGATAGATAGAAAGAAACATCAATGATAGGAGAATCACTGATGGGCTGCACTGGGGTTTCAGCCATGGGTCCTGATTGGAAATTGAACTGTGACCTCCTGGTTCATAGGCCAGTGCTCAACTACTGAGCCACACCAGCCAGGCCTATTTAAATCATTCTTAAATGTACAGTTCTTTGGCAATAAGTACATTCATAACATTGTGCAACCAATCACCATCTTCCATCTCAACACACTTTCATCTTCTCCAACTGAAACTGTACCCAATAAACTATAACTTCCCATCCTCCCTCTCCCTAGCCCCTGATAATTATATTCTACTTTCTATCTGTATGAACTTGACTACTCCAGCTACCTCATATGAGTGAAATCATACAATACTTGCCCATTCATAATTGGATTATTTCACTTAGTATATTTTCAAAGACCATGCTATGTTGTAGCATGTGTCAGAATTTCCTTTCTTTTTAAGGCTGAATAATATTCCATTGCATACATATCCCACATTTGTTTATCCACTCATTCATCAATGGACTTTTGGATTGCTTTTACTTTTAGGCTATTGTGAATAATGCTACTATGAATATGGGTGTACAAATGTTTAAGTTCCTGCTTTCACTTCCTTTTGATTATATATTTGGAAGTGAAATTCCTGGGTTTTATAACTTTATATTTAATTTTTTGAGAACTTGCTACATCATTTTCCACAGCAGCTGCACCATTTCCCATTTCCACCAGCAATGCACAAAGCTTCTAATTTCTCTACATCCTTTTTCTAGTAATACATCCATCCTAATGAATGTGAAATGGTATCTCATTGGGTTTTTAATATGCATTTCTCTGATGATTAATGATGTTGAGTATGTTGGTTATTTGTATATCTGCTTATTGGTTATTTGTATATCTGCTATTCTTTTGTCCATTTTTAAATTAAATTTTTGTTGGTAAGTTATAAGAGTTGTTTATATATTCTGATTATCAATCCCTTATCAGATATATGATTTGCAAATATTTTCTCCCATTCCATGGGTTGCTTTTTGACTATTAGTAAATATCTTTTGATGCACAAGAGTTTTACATTTTGATGGAGTAGAACTTACCTATTTTTTCTTGCCTGAGTTTTAGTGTCATATCCAAGAAATCACTGCCAAATCCAATATCATGAATGTCTTCCCCTACATTTTTTCCTGAGTTTTATAGTTTTAACTCTTATATTTAAGTCTTTAATCTATGTTGACTTGATTTTTGTATATGGTGTAAAGTAAGGGTCCAAATTCAATTTTGTTTTGTTTTTGTTTGTTTGTTTTGCATGTGGATATCCAGTTTTCCCAACACTATTTATTTATTTATTATAAATTTTATTGATTTTTTTACAGAGAGGAAGGGAGAAGGATGGAGAGTTAGAAACATCAATGAGAGAGAAACATCGATCACCTGCCTCCTGCACACTCCCTACTGAGTATGTGCCTGTAACCAAGGTACATGCCCTTGACCAGAATCAAACCTGGGACCCTTGAGTCTGCAGACCAACACTCTATCCATTGAGCCAAACTGGTTAGGGCCCAACACCATTTATTCAAAAAACTACCCATTT